>CM038719.1:12419612-12714612 GCA_021613375.1 Megaleporinus macrocephalus
CATAGGTGTGCCACCCCAGGTATCAGTCCACTGTTGTGTAGAACTCGACTTCCAATTGGGCTTCCAATACTGAGCAAAAAGCCACTGGGCCACCAGCTTTGCCATAAGGGGGCCAATAGTGGCGGGTTATCCTATTGCTATCTAGGGGTGTAAGAAAATATTGAAATATCGAATATCGGGATATTATGTTTGGTGATACTGTATCAATTCTCAAAAACACAGTATCAATACACAGATTGCTGGCAGACAGTGAATCATTGTGTGTTGGGTTTAAACCTCTGACCACTAGATGGCAGTGTTGTAATCCATTTTCAGCTCCACTCCAACATTAACAAGCAGCACAAGGACGCAATGCTGTTTAAACATTGGCAAACCTGTTCATATAGTGGTGTGTTTTAATAGTAGGATTTTAAAAAATCGCTATATATCACTTTGCTTGCAGTATCGTAGTATATTGTGATATATTAAACTGTGACCGCTGTATCACAATACATATTGTATCGCCAGGATCTTGCCAATACACAGCTATTGCTATCTGAGGCACATCTGAGAGAAAGTGGGCAGGAGCAAGTTAAACACAAGAAGTAAACAGAGACTGCAAACCACTAGGGGGCACCCTCGGGACCTCAATGAATAGGATGAACAAAGCCATACGGCTACTGAAACTGAAAATTAAGAACGTTTATAGCCATTTATGTGAGAGTTTGAGAGAAAGAAGCAGTAACACAAGCTCTGCTGCTATTACAACTGATGATCGGCTGTTGTTACCACTACTGCATGCTGATTGGTTGGTGGGCTGAGTAAAGCAGTTAGCGCTCTTTGCTAAAAAGTCACATCACTGGAGTTCAAAAGTGCTCAAAACTATTTCGGTAGCAGTGCTGAAATGTTTTCTGCGGTTAAGATGTTGTACAAAGCGTCACTGGAGCGCCCTCTAGTATTAGATAAACCCAGAAGACACTGTGTGGCAATTCTCCTCCCCTTAAAATCCTCTAATTCTGAAAGCACTCTCAGTCCCATAAGAACAGGCACCAAACAGGCCTGCAGTCAGCAGCAAACAGGGCTGCCGTCAGCATTCCGCCACTACGTCCCTCTTGCAGCTTAATAAACTTTAAGCCCACTTACAGCTTAATAAACTTTAAGCCAATTAAAGCTTAGCATCTGTAACAATATCAGCTTGAACTTTGTCAGGTCAGCTTAAAAGAGTCCACACTGAGTCTCTCTCTCTGCCAGTAAATTATTTATTAATACTAAAGCAGTCTTTTTTAATGACTGAATCAGGAAAAATACGACTCGCTTTAAAGCAGCGACAAGAATCCTCACAAACTGCATCTACCCCGAGCTCGTCCAGCGCTGCAGGTACAGCACATATCCAATGAATATCGACAAGAGGAACTGGCCTTTGATAGATTACAGAACATACACACACACACACACACACACAAATCACCTTTCTTTCATGTCGAACATGCAGGCAAGGAACAGTACTCGACATGAACATGAGCTACAATATAGAAATGATATTAAGCGCCAGTTCTAGAGCATTTGATACGTTTTCTCATGTCAAGTTATACATGTGTGTGCAGTTTTGTGTACCAAACAATTCATTTCCAACCTCCTTTCTATTATTTACAGCAAAATGGAGTATTTTTGTTATTATACACTTATAATTAACTGATTGGGTAGTTCAATAAGCAGTTAATTCTTATTACTTCAGCATGAATGGTCGGAGCTAAACTGTATATATATATATATATATATATATATATATATATATATATATATATATATATAAATATATATATATATATATATATATATATATATATATATATATATATAGCTTTTCATCACAAAAACAAAGAATTAAATATATGGACTGGGGAGTTAACAGTACATTCTGAAACTTTAATAGTGTCCGCAATCAATATTATACCAATGCTGTCCAAAAAATTACTTTACCAACACTATCCACATGACTTGAGCACAGCGGCTGTCCTTAGCATTGGGTGACTGGACCAACAGAAAAGACTGGAATAAATTCTCTTTACATTCTTACAACTAAAGTAAAGGATATAAAAATATACAGTACAGAAGGTTCGTGTAGGACGTGTAGGTTTACCGCTTGTTTTCGGACAGTAAGTAAAATGCCCAGGTTTAGATACTCAAGCTACGACTAATCTTTATGCTCATGAATGCAAAAACACTGATAATTATATTATGTAAGTATGTAAACAGTAAAGCATTTTAACAATAAAAGGCCATTGTGTTGGTGCTTGTTGGAGCAATATTAACTTTATATTCCTGATATGCTTTTCCTTCACTACAAAACACTACTATTCACTGATGCTGCTGTAGTGGTGGGGAGCATGGCAAAAGTGATTATTTCACAGTACTTCCAGATATTTTCATGATTTACAATGTGTATCCCTGTGTTCAGTTTTTTTTCTGGGATTTAATACATATATAATAACAACAATGAACCTGCATCTGCAATGTTTTATCAGCTATAAAACATCATACTGCTCTAGATACAACCCCACACCACACAACATGAAATAAAAAAATCGTGAGAAGAAAAGGGTTGGAAGTGTTGTCAGAAGGCTGGCCCGATTGGTTCAAAGTGTTGAACATAACCTTCCCTGGTGTAGAGTAGGAGAGCAATACAATACGTAACATGATACAACGTTCAAGATTCAATATATTGCGATATTGCAAGCAAAGTGACAGCAAAAGAACACCCTTATGTGTCAATGTTGGCCAATGCTTACAACAGCACTCTTGTGCTGCTTGTTAATGTTGGAGTGGAGCTTTAAATGGATTACAACACTGCCATCTAGTGGCTAGGAGTTTAAAAACAACATGCAATGATCCACTGTCTGCCAGGAATCTTTGCATGTAAACTGTTAACACTCGATACTGTGTTTTTGAGAATCGATACAGCATCACTACAAATGATATCACGATATTCCGATATTTTCTAACACCCCTAATCACCACCACTGCAAAGAAATAAGTAGATATGTTTCTCTACAATGAATCACTTCCCATCAAACCACTCTGTATAACTCTGTTTACTGCCCAACAGTTAAATTAACCAGAAAAATTGGAGGGATTGCCCTTCAGGCTTTCTGATAGAAGCCTTCAACACTGACTACATGTAGGGATGTTTCTACATCTGTAATATACTTTTATTTTATGTACTTTTTTTCTTGAGATCCCAAACGAAGGATGTTATTATCTTGAGAAAACCATAACATGTTATCCCACGATAATTTAATGGTAACATAAAGTGAACAACGTGTGTGAATGTGTGCGAACCTTGTGGCTCCAGCCTGCTACTAGTGCTACCAGCTACAGCTTTAAGATGATAATGGCTGCATTAGTAGTCAGCTGGTGCGACCTGCTCACTTTCTTATTCTTCACCTCCATTCACGGCAGAGGAAGCACCCAAAACACGGCACCACAGTAAAGGCTACACAAGCGACAGAAAGGAAGGAAGAGCGAAATAGAAAAGGCCTCCGCTGAAAAAAAAAAAAAAACCTTGCGCAGAGCATAAAAGAGCTACACACACACGCACCTACTCTCACTCACACACAGCAGCCTTCATCAGAGGTCCCGCAGTACACATAATGATTTGTTTGCTTGTTTGGAGAGGATAAATAGATGCACTTGACGAATAAAAATAATACTGCTATTGTGTGACGAGTGGGAATGCCAGCAGCTGGAGTAGGAACGAGGCGTCGGCGGGCAGGATGTGCCGAAGGGAACAACGGCAAAAGAACGCACTTCATATGAATGTCCACAGAAGAACACACGGACACATGAGCTTGTATCAATTCGAGTGGTGGAACAAAATCACTAACAGAGCACTTGTTTGTCTCTTTTTTTAAAAGAGCCCTCATCATCACTAAGAAGCAAACTTTCCTTTACAATTTCAATACATACTATTCACGTTCCAGTCTACACGGAGCATATATGCCAACTGAGCTGCAAAAACTGCTCACATTGAACTCTGTTGGAGGACTGACCATCAGGGCCTCCTCCCCACCCATCACCAGCCAGCTCTCCTGTCCATTTGTGTCAACTGCTACACCCTCAGTTACATCACTGTGCCATCCAGATGCACCAGCACTGAGATAGGATGGGACTGTTTCAACTCACACCCACTTTACATAAAGACTCAGTCAGAGACTGCCTCAGTCAGAGACTGCCTCAGTCAGAGACTGCCTTTACCTGTGCAGATTCTAAATCTTTGCTATCCAGATTTCAAACAGAGACTCTTTTCTTTGGTGTTTAAATTATTAAACTGTAAACAGTAAAGTCTCCCCTTGTGAGTCTTGGTTTATCCCAAGGAGTCTTTCCTTGCCACTGTTGCCTCTGGCTTGCTCACAGGGGGATATATATATATATATATATATATATATATATATATATATATGATTTAACTGTCTGTTTTCAAACTTCTGTAAAGCTGCGTTGTGACAACATCGTTGTAAAAAGCACTACACAAATAAACTTAACTTGAACTGAATTGACATCACTAACATGAACACATGTGCACAGGATTCATAGCGAAGTGAGAAAGAGTGTTGTTACTGCAGATGGGGACTGTCGGAAAGCAAATCACTGCAGTACCCATACTTTTGAAAGCAGTGGTAGAAGTATGTTTGGTCTGACATCATAGACATTCCAGATTTCAG
Source organism: Megaleporinus macrocephalus (assembly GCA_021613375.1). Lineage (NCBI taxonomy): Eukaryota > Metazoa > Chordata > Actinopteri > Characiformes > Anostomidae > Megaleporinus > Megaleporinus macrocephalus. Next base: position 12,424,313 of record CM038719.1, read on the forward strand.
TGCAACCGTTACAGCATTTTTCTAATAGTTTAACTTTAATTGAATTATTTAACGTGGCTTCATAAAGGCTAACCAATCAGAACCATTTACATGCATCAATCTTATAGGGTACATTTTGTGCTTTTCCAGTTATATAGGTTTTAGTGCATATACACAGCCTGCAAAGTCAAAGCCCACAGTACATGTCAGAGAAAGAAACTCTCGCCCTCAGAAACCACTTCTCTCAGGTCTTGCTGAACTTTCAGCCCTTTTCTCTGGTGACGTCATCTCATAACAGCAAGCTTGGCCCACCCTCGGACACCATAAAGAAATATGAAATATCCTGCTTTAGTTTAGCTTGCAGAGGTGGATCTACCAACTTGTTCTACCTGACTCTCAGGATCGGACTCTGGCTCAAACTCATACAGCATTGCAAGAACAGCCACAGCGGCACGGGAAACGATTTTATTAAATTGGTGAGTTTAATAAAATATATGGAAAAAAATTAAATTGTTATGTTATTACACAAATTAAACAATATAAAATGTTTTACAACCTTTGCACAAGCTGTAAATATAAGAGTATGTTTTCAAAGGAACATTTCAATGTATAAATATATTGTTTTGTTTTATCTCTTCTCAGTAACCACAGAGATTTCCTGGAAGTTTTAGTTTTCTAGCTCTTCCTGATTATGTAATTTTGAATGTTTGTAAAGAATGTTTCATGCTAAGCCATAGGGTCAGTTCAGATATTTTCAGAGTGAGTAGGAGAGAGAGATCTACAGAGAGATGGAGGAAAAGATCAATCCATGTTGAAGAGTAGAGGTGCTCCAAAGCTTTCAGCAGCTGCCAAACAGCCAATGGAAGCAGTGCATATAACCATGCAGTTCCAAGATACCATGAAGTTTTTCACTTTCCTGACCTCTTCCAAGCCCACTAGAGGCTATTCTATGCCTGAAGCTGTGCTAGATTTTATAGAGCGGTGTGAAAATCTCTCAGCTTTTAAATTCGGATATTTCCAAGGCAGAAAATTGGTCAGGACCAGCAACAGGGGTCCTGTGCCCCCTATATATTGTGCATGCTTCTGTAGCAGCAAGTAAAACTAAACCTCATGCATGCCACAAAACTTTTTGTCAAGTCAACCACTGTCTGACAGCCATGTGTCCACATACAATTGGCCATATAGAAATAATAATAATCTCTGTCAATATTATGTAGCAACTCTCTGGAATGATCACCACAATTCCTACTTTCTGTAAACCTATGAAAGTAGACACTCGTTAGGGGGGCAGGAGATGTTGTTAGAGCATGTAAATATATGCTGGCACGTAAATATGAATTATGGAAATCTCCACGAACACATGAGTGACAGAGGCAGTCTCTTATGAAACAGCAGCAGTGATTAACAGCATGGCAACATCCTCCAAATGTTCAGATGACACTACTACCAGAGCGAACTGGCACAGAGAAGACTGAAGATGTGGTTTGGAGGAGGAGGGGGGGGGTGATAAATATCTGCAAGAAAAGAGTGTGAAGGCCTCCTCCTCTCTCCTTCTGTTCATCTCTTTCTCTTTGTTACATCTACTTCTCCAGTGGTCTCTGTTCTCTCCCTGCAGCTTTGCAGACAAAGGCTCACACACACACACACACACACAAACACGCTCACACAAACACACACACACACAAACACACTCACGCACGGCGAAAGTATACAATCAGTTTTCAGAAATCTTGATGAAATCAACCTGCCAAGTCTAGTTCAACCAGTGCATGAAACACCCCTTAATATTCAAGGGGTCCCATGCTGGCTGGCTACTCCACCACTAGCTTATTTTTTATAGATCCGCTGATGCGAGCTTCAAATTTTTTGGGGGGAAATCACAAAATTTCTAGCTGAATTTTGGATAAAAAACTCCTGGGAGAATTGTTAAATATGCTGTGGTATTAGGAGTTTAAAGAAATATCAAAATACCAGATATCGTGATATTATGTGTCATTCTATTGTATCGATTCTGAAAAACATCGTATCGATACACAGATTCCTGGCAGACAGTGAATCACAGTGTGTTGTGTTTAAACCTCTGACCACTAGATGGCAGTGTTGTAATCCATTTTCAGCTCCACTCCAACATTAACAAGCAGCACAAGGACGCAATGCTATTGTAAACATTGGTAAACCAGTTCATATAGTGGTGTGTTTTAATAGTAGGATTTGAAAAATCGCAATATATCACTTTGCTAGCAATATCACAATATATCACGATATACTGAATCATGACCGCCGTATCACGATACTTATTGTATCGCCAGGATCAATACACAGCCCTATGTGGTATATTGCGAAGTTTTACAGGAGGCCATGGGTTCACTTGCTAGGCGAACCTGGTGAAGCAACCTGGTGAAGCAATCTGCAACAGTGCCCTTCAGTGCTGTCTCTCTAGTTAGTTAAGAATATTAAAACAGAAACTCACAGATAAACAATGACCTTTACCTGAATTTCAATGTCTATGAGCTATATTACATCATATTGTGTTTCTTCTCAGGAGTTCCCCCAGAATTTTGATTTGCAGAAGGTAATTAGGGCTAATAGAAGAGATTAACCAAAGCTGTGTTGGTAGCAGTTGACTTGAACCCTCTTATACATAACATTGACATAAACATGCTATAAACATGTCATTAAGTTCCTCTGATGGTTGTGAAAGCCTTCACTGTTAATGCACTGCAGGTGTGGATCACATGGCTTAAACACACAATTCCACAATCGAAAAACATGAAACATGTTTAATGAAAAAAAGTTATCTTTAATATACCAAAACAGAGTCTGGGGTACATTTTTAGCAACTGTCAACCAGATGTCAATCAAATTCTGTGATATTTTGCTCTTTACTCTCTTCCTTTCACTCCCTATCAACCTACACATGGCAACGTGGTAAAATGCAGTTTATCCAGTACATAGTCAACAACCTGTGACCAACAGCACAAGGTCAATAGACACTGTCCATTCAAAGACTGCTCTGACCAATTCCAGCATCTTTCTATGCAGAACTGTCAAGTGTGATTGTTTATCAAATTATACAACAATTGTAAGCGTTTATTTAATTATACAATGATCTGTCTGTCTTTACACTCAAACACTTGTTGTGAGTCACACGACTGAACAGCAGTGACATCATCAGCGCACTGTGCCAGCGTGCGCCTCGCTTGTCCATTTCACAGCCAGCGCTGAGCTGTCCTCTGAATACCATAACATGAGCCACGTCATCAAAAACAAACCAAGTTTTAGCCCAACAGTATCCAGCTAAACAGAATTCCAGTAACCATACAGTGCAGCTACCGCACGCTATTAGTGAAATATAGTGAATTTACAGTGTCACAGATCATAATCTCAAGCTTGTTCTCCCAGTGATGCGAGTATCTGGACTAGTATCTGAAAATGATAAGATTTTAGAGTCTGAGTTGTAGTAGGAGGAGTCTGTGTAGTACTGGGAGGAGTTTGTGATGTACTGGGAGGAGTTTGTGCTGTACTGGGAGGAGTTTGTGCTGTACTGGGAGGAGTTTGTGCTGTACTGGGAGGAGTTTGTGTTGTACTGGAAAGAGTTTGTGCTATACTAGGAGGAACAAACAGAAAAAATGATATAAAATGATAATCTTAAATGATATCAGCCAATATTAGAAGAGTTTTGTATCCTGTATCATCCACATTTATCTAAGCAAGGACGGATGTTTTTTAATTTATTTTATGACATAAATAATAAGCACCTGAGCACTGCATTTGAATACTGTTGATATACCTAAATTAAATATTAACCTTCAGAAATATTATTAAAATGAGTCTAGTGTGTTTATTTAGCCCACAAAGGGAAAAAACACAGCAAATAAATCTGTCCTGTGCAACCTTAAATAAAAAATAAAAAATAAATAAATAAATAAGGCTGTAAAGAACCTGCAATCCTCCACTAGAATTCGAGATGTGTGCAGCTCTGCGACTGGCACAATGGGCTCAGTATAATCTTTTTTTACACCTTGGTCGTGGTGTGTAGGATGACTAAGCGTGGCCAGGTTGCTGGACGGTTAGGGGCAGATCACTGCTGAGAGAATTCTCACTATGGAGAGCCGAGAGGGCCAAATCTAATTTTAGACCAACTAAAGAGAGCTCGTACCACTCTGTCCTGCTGCTCCAGGTGAGGCTCGTCCTGAAGGTCTCCGGAAATCCCCCCACGGACAACCCGGCCAACACATGCACAGACAAAACCCGGGTCAGAGAGTACAGCACGCACACACACACACACACATAGTTACCAAAGATTTCTATCTTTGACACACTGGTACACATTTGTGATGCTCATTCTAAATAATTCTGATATCCGTGAATCTGTAAAGTGGCATTAATTCATTGGAGGTTGTATTAATGAATGTTAATACTAAACGCAACTGCATTGTCTGCTGAGATCAATTCTGCCTGTGCCTGAACGGAAATGTGTGGCATAATTAAATTAGTCCACACAACCATTCACCTCATGGTATAAGCAACCCAGCACACCTCAACCACACGCTTCCAGGAGTCTTGCAGATCCCCGCAGCTGCAAATCCTCAATGAGGCCTATAGAGACTTTGCGAAAAGCCGATTAGTGAAATGTCAGGCTTATCAAATAGTTTGATCTGGTTTCCAGTTTAGCTCTGCGGAGTGAACTGCTCACATTAAGCCATTCTACACTACGTGCCTTACCGCGTTTGAGTGTCTGGATCATTTCCCCAAACTAAGTTCATGTTCACCAAAATGTTTAAGCTACAAACCTGCAGACGCTGAGCGTTATCAGACCAGAAAGACTCAGATGTCGTGTGAGAAAGCGTTCACCAGTAAAGGCGGGTTGAGAAACCGAGGGACATGGTAAATCCTCATCTATCCTATTAAAGCATTAAGCGCTGAACATCCTCATGCTGTCGCCAAACCCAAATGCTATCGGCCTCCAGAGGTCTCTGAATGCTTGTGTAAGAAATAGCAGGAGTGTCTGCAATTAAATTAGCCCCGTTTCAGCCCTCTGACCCACGGACAGCTACAAGTGAGCTGCAGAGGCAGCAGTGAGTAGACAGTATTAGGGATGACAAAAATAGAGATGTAAACTTCCAGCATCACATATTATGTTCATTACGATCATTCCATTTACTTATTTTTGGTATTTGTACTATGTACACAGTAATGGAATATATATATATATATATATATATATATATATATATATATATATATATATATATATATATATATATATATATTCGCTGTCCAATGAAAAACATGTATATCTATTTTCGTTGATTTTCATATTTCTACATTATTTGAACATGACAGCTTCCATTTACATTGCCATTACATTTCATGATAAGTGGACTAATAGAAATGCTCCAAAATCATTTGGAAAAAATTCTGGTTCCATTGACTTACATTGAAAGTTAAAACGGTTTTTGGCCTCTCCTATGAAGTTGCTATTTTTGAGATACTTGTGTTTCATTGGACCTACACATACATACATATACATATACATACATACATACATACATACACACACACACACACATACATACATATATATATATATATATATATATATATATATATATATATATATATATATATATATATATATATATATAATATATTACACACATGCATACATACATACATTAGGGCTTAAATAATTCCTTGAAAAACTAGAAAGTACAGAGAGAGGGAGGACTGAGACATAAGGAGATATACACGCACAGAATTTAGCTCTGGGTTGTAGGCTGTATGTTCTACCCGCTGCTGTTATCCTGGATTGTGAGGAGTGGAGTGCGCGGGGGCTCCCATGCCAATAAATGGTCTCCAGTAACCGCATCAGTGGTCTTCTGCTTGTTTGTCTACGAAGGTCAGGTCAAGTAGCTGTTCGTGATTTGCATCTCCCTCCACGGGAGCGTTCAACCCACAGCCACCCGTAGACTTATTTGGCTGGGGTTGGATTTTGAGGTAGGGTTCTGACTGTAAGAGGCGCACCACCAATTTTTCAGTTTTTAAAATTGTAGGGTTAGTTGAGGGCAGAGCTTCTGTCTGACTATACACAAGTTTAGACTAGGGGTGTGCCATATTGTATCGTACACAATAATATCGCCAACATTTTTGAATATGGTGAACGATATTATACCCTGAAATATCATACCATGTCACCCATCACTAATTATCACATCAGGGTACTAAATTTTTATTGTTTTTATTAAAAGAAAAATTCATACTTTTCTCATTTCCCATTATATATCTACTAGACACAGATTTTATCTGTCCAGTATCATTCACTTTACTTCAGTCCTGGATATATGGAGATATTTGGAGTGCATTATTTACTATCGTGACATTCTGGATCATTGACTTCTGTTACAATCTGATTAATTATTGTATTTTTTAATATCTCAGTTAGGGGTGTGCTATATCATATTGTATGCAATGATAAAATTTAATTTTCATTTTGTTGCAGTAGTGTGTTCTTGAAATATACCATGAAATATACCATGAAATATCGTGATATTATTGTAGGGCCATATCGCCCACCCCTAGTTCAGACACAATTTGTAGGCCTAAAATAAGCTCTAGAACTACTGACCCCTGACGGGTAAATATTTTCTGGGTTTGAAGAAGAAGAAAACTCATAAAAAGTTTTAAACAGCCTGAAGTGTTGAGGCGTCTATCATCAGCATGCAGCGTGTTTAGCGTGCAACAGACTCCTCAACTTGTACGACTTCTTGTTACATCCCATTTAACTGAGATTTCATTTCCTGAAAACGAGTCTGTAACAAACAGTAGTGCAAATGTTTCATTCATCTCCAACGCTCTTTCCCGAGAACCTCCACTGAGAGCACTGCAGGCGAATGAAAAGCAAACAGTCTTTCACCCTGCACGCTTTCTTTACCTTCATGAAAGACACAGAGGCTGGAGGTTGTGCAGGAGAAGCCAGTTGCTAGGTGATCATGATTACACCTTTCAGGAGATGGTGGCCACCTTTGAGGTCAATGGATTTTGCCCAGTGTCTTTGCAGCCAGCTAGCCTTCGCCCACCGGTGGAAGAACCCACAGGCATTTTGAGGCCGGCTGTGAAGTCCTGGGGGCCTCCAGCTGTGAGATTCTTTTACGCACTGCATAAGCAGCCGGACTGCAGTAACATTTAGCTGACTTTCAAAATCATGGAGAAAAACTGCTGAACAGACCAAGAACAGTAACCAGCATTTAGCCACAGATGATGTCAAAGACCACCACAAAAAGACAAAACCCCCAGCATGACCTCAGACGGTTTACCACAAGATACAAACTACCGGTGAGCCGCAAGAACCAGAACACCAGGGTTTAGCCTGCTACGAAGTTCATTATAAAGCCTGTACCCCAGGCCTTTAATCCCGGCACAAGTATGGTGGTCTTTTCTAAGGGGGGCTGCTTAAACAATTCAGGGGAAAATGTTCTTGTTTTACAAACAAACTAAATAACATACATAGCACGGTAACATTACCGTCCAACCCAGATATGAGCCTATTCATACCTAATGGTTTTATACGTTTTTTTTATTATATGGTTTTATATATACATATATATATAACTAAATATTATGCTTCTCACAAACCAAGTTATCCAAACATATTCTATGCTGGACATCCTATGGGATGGACAGGCCACTGTTCTCAGAACATCATGTCATTTACTTCCACTTGTATTAAGAACCCAGTAGCAAGTGGGTGGTGATGCCTGCTGTATAATGTTAAATGTGCTATAGGATAGAAAACTGTATTTACATAGTCATAGTTGAATAAGAAGAATTTAGTACATAGAGCAGAACATCAGACACTAGTTTCTCCTTGAAAAAGTATCCTCTATTTGCAAAAGAGGGATGGAAAAAAAATCCTAGAGTTCTGACTAAATAATATTCACATACATTATATTTACTTAGGACAGTAGATAATATTATCAATAAAACACACACACACACACACACACACACACACAGACACATCGACCTCTACTAGAGTCATAGAACTGCTCTAAACTTTATTCATGATGGTGTGTGCGGTGGGTGACTACGGTGGTACTGGCTCATTTGTCTTTTTTGATGAGATACTGATAACAGCAGCAGCGGAATGCATTGTGAAGCATCATAGCACCTCAGACCCAGCCATCCAAGCTCAAAGAAAGGTACTTTCCTCTCCAACAATGACCTGACAAAGGCTCCCAAACAAATAGAAAAGTTCTCAAATGGCCAACTTCACTGAGCAGCTCCTCATTTACTATAGAAAAGTCTGAAGCTCCTGAAACAAGCAGGAACTGAAAATCACCACATTATAGGTTTGGCAGCAAACCAGCACATCAGCTGAAAACAAGTCGAAGACTGTAGGCAGACAGGTAAGTGGGGAGGCTTTACACAGAATGAGAGTGACAGAGAGAGAGAGAGAGAGAGAGAGAGAGAGAGAGAGAGAGAGAGAGAGAGAGAGGCCAGGTGGGTCAGTTTACTAAGACTGCAGCTTATCAAATAAGAAGCTGCTGTGAAGTGACGCTGTCAACAAGCTCCAGACAAAGCAGAAAAAGCCGGGATCCGTGATGAAGAGATAGCGGTGCTGTAAATGATGTTATTAAACACCAAAACATTCTTTGGGGGTGTAATTTCACTCTAGTGAAAAAGCTGAGTTTGTGAAACGATACCACAGACTGCACACACACACACTGCGGCTGAAGCGCAGCATATTTAGTGTTGTGTCTTCTCACACACAGCAGTGTGCAAAGTTTTAGGCATGTGGGGATATTATCATATTTAAAAAGCCATTTTACGCTCATTAAATATTCAAATAAAACAGTAACTCTTTCCAAGCTTCTCCTTGTGGAAACAACCCACCTATTATTATTATCAGTTCTCATCTAATACCTGCTTTGACTGCTCAGTACTTCATTAAGCTAAATCAAGACTGCATGAATGTATTCATTTCCTTAAGCAGCAGTGTCTGGAGCGTCCAGGAGAAATCTGGAACTAAACTTTGTTCTTCAAGCTGGAGCTCCAGATATGATCTACTTCTTTCACAATAAGATATTTATGCTACTTTGTATTGTATGTATGATTATTTACATCTGTTCTAATGAGAGATGGAAGGATCGATCGGCTACGTATCGGTATTGGCCGATTTTTGACCGGTACGAACAGAACAGCAGCAACAATTCAAGATCAACATTTAATGATTACCGATTGTCATTTAAAATAACAGAGTCTGTGTTTAACGACTGCAGTTTTTACTGCATTTATTTAATTAGCTTTTTTAGTTTTAAATTAAGGGTCTAAATTGAATGATTGCTGTATTGTGGATATTTGTTTGATTTATTAACTGTTAATCTTGTTAAAAATATTATGCTGTTTAATATGAGCTTGTTAAAATGGTAAAAAACCAGTTTATACCATGTTTCATAACTACTGCCGCGGCATATACTCCGCCCTCTATTGGTATCAACTATCGGCCAATCGCGCTGAAAGGTGATCGGAATCGGCCTTAAACACGCTGACCGGTCCATCTCTAGTTCTAATCATATCTGGTGTTCTTACTGGTAAGAATACACTTATTACTGGAAATCTCTCAACAACACCTCTTTAGAGTCTGATGTGAAGAGGCTGCTGTGAGCTGCTCAGATTTCAGTAAAGCAGGTATGTGATTGGTCTGCAGTTTGTGCAGCACTCTCTCAAATGCATATGCAGATTACATACAAAGTCCAGTCTGACTTGAGTACTAATTGCATTTCAAAACCAAAGATTATAAGGTAGTACATTCAAAACAGTGTATCTAAATAAACCAGCATCTGAGCATCAGCATCAGTGAACTGGGGCTGGTGGATCAGCGCTGCTGTCCTGCAGGCCGTTGAGTATTGACACCCACAGAAGCTGAATATACTGAAATGAGTAGCACGCTAAAAGGAAGACCCCCAGCAGGGCGTCCTCAGACATCACTAATGGAATTCAGAGCTGAGAGCGGCGTGCTGCAGACTCACAGCAGGGGAGGGATCTGCTGCTCTGGGATCGTTTGCTGTGGTCAGCAGGAAGCTGTCTTGTTTGCATGCTCTGAAACTGGAGTAACTACACTGCTGTGCATGCCACGGTGTGGATTCTTCTTCTCGCACTCTATCTTCACACATGCTGATGAATAATCTCCCACTTTCACACCCATCAATTTCCTTCACAGCTTTCTCCCCCCCTTTTAAAAGCCGATCGTTAGTGGGCAGTTCAGGACACGTCCAGCGTACAGAGGGACAGTATTTGTACTTATTAAGTATTTGTGAACAAAGTGTTTGAACACTGCAGTAAATACTGACAATGAATTATAATGTTGTGAATGAAAACTAGAACCCCTGATGCATGCAGGTAGCGTTCACATGTAGTGATACAGTGAGCGAGCAATAAACTGTCTCTGGCTATTTGGTTCAGTTAGTGATTTATTGAGTTATTGCTTTAGGGGATTGACATTTAATCAATAAACACTCTCACTACTTCTTAGTTTACTACGATGTTACTCTCTGAAAATCGCTACCAGCTTGTAAGTACAAGAGAAAACCAAGTGGTCCTTCATTGAGAGAGTCAAAAACATGAGACACTGAAAAACAGTCGCCTCGGTTGAAAGCTTGAGTGTCCGCTAAACAATTATATGTGGAATTATCTACTGTTCAACACTAAATTCAGTGGTGGTTCACATTTCCATGATTTGCCTAGAAAATGTCACTTCATGTTGGGAAAACATTTATCTCTTGGCATGCACATATCCATATTAGACACATTAAAAATTGTAAAATGATGCTTTAAATGAGTCTTTCAGCAAAAGCCTTAAATAGAACTTAGGTATGGGTATTGTGTATTAGAGTCTGTACATTGTAGAAGGTTACACCGCTGCCTTCCATGCTGTAGACTGGGGTTGAATTTCCCACCTGGGTAACCACCTTACACTATACCAATACGAGCCCGTAAGTCTATCTTCTGTCAAATTATGTAAATGTATTGACCAGAACCTGACGATGCACTACAGACTACATGATACAGGAGTGATGATTCAATATATATTGTGATATTACGAGCAGGGTTCTAAAATATAACCTGAGGAAAAATGTCATAGGACAACAAACCACACAAGCACATGTTTGAGAATATTAACGTTATGAGTAGAGATGGACCGATCAGCGTTATATGCCACGGCAGGGCTACATGTAGTTATTAACGCAAGCAAGTCATGAAACATGGTTGAAACTGGTTTATTACCATTTTTAGCGAGCTCATATAAAACAGCATCATATTTTAACAAAATTAGCAGTAAATAAACAAAGAATCTAACAAATATCCTCAATACTGCAATTATCCAATTTAGACCCTTAATTTAAAACTAAAAAAGCTAATTAAATAAACGCAGTAAAAACTGCAGTCATTAAACTCAGACTCTGTTATTTTAAACAAAAAACTGCAATCATTAAATGTAGATCTTGAATTTGAATCTGAGTTATTTGTTTTGTGCTAGCTGTGTGTGCTAGCTCTGTTGTTTACTGATACTCACTGTATTCAGCCGCGGGCAGAGTCATAATTATTAGAGTTAAATGTCTTTGTCTTGGTTCCTCAACGAGACACACTGATTTTACACATTTAAAACGGCCTGGATGAGTCTGAGTCACATACGGTAAAACACTGCCAGACATGTTTTCTGTCCCGTGAGGACGCTGCTTTAGCCAGTCTGTATAAAATGAAAGCATGTGTATTTCCACCTAGTGGTTCAGATAGGAATTGCAGGGAGCTGGCTGGAGGGGGTTTCAAGGAGGTCTCCTCTTCCTGGATGGCTGTAAATACAGAAATTAGGCTCATTTGTTTAACGCCATTGATCGTCTCTCGGGATCGGCTAAATTGGAGAAATATCAGCCGATCACATATTTTGATTAAAAATCGACCGATACCGATACATAGCCAATCGATCTTTCCATCTCTAGTTATCAGTGCACCATTTTGTTACTTGTTTACGTTGGAGTGAATAAGTTTAATGGTGAAGAACACTGCTATCTGGTAGTCGGGGGGTTAAACATAACACAAAAATGAACCACTGCTTACCACAAATCTTTGACTATAAAAATTATATCGTTTTCGAGAACTGATACACTGATACTGATCAGAAAACTTAACATTGAGATATTTGATATTTTTTATATTTTCTAACACTCCTAACAGAACTTTGTCTCTATTCTCTCTACACTAGGAGATCCTTGGAAGATAATAATAATAATCTTTATAATACTTCAATATTTCATTTTTTAATAACAAAATGAATAATTACCTGCATTATTTCAGTAAACAAATAAAAATAAGTGCATTACAACAAGTGTACATATCCAATATCAATTGGAGCTTATGAACGGATAATCAGTGATCTGCAGGGAAGGGAAAACTTTAGCCTAACAGCAGTGTAGGGCTGTAGACTAACTTTGTTAGAGTGACAGCGCTGGCGTTGCTTAAAAATATAGCAGCACGCCAAGAAACACGTTTTCATTTTCAGCCAAGGGACATCGGTAGGTTTTAGGTGTTGGATATGTAACTGAGGCTGCCTCTGCAGATGAGCTAATGAGCCAACATGGCCTATCAGGGTCTTGCTGGACGCTGCTGGAGGCTTGTTGTCTCCCAGACAAGGTATTTTCTTCTCAGAGGGTGATGTGCCAACACGCTGTCTGCTGGAGAAATATATTTTCTTTGTTTATGGACAGAGCTAACTAACGTCCATACAGCTGCACCTGCAGTAAACATCCCTAACAATGCATTCTGGGCAACAAGCGCATGGACGGAGTAACAAGGTATAACAAAACATACTTACTTGCAAATGTGACTAAAATGAATGAAGTGCTTCACTAAAGTTTTGTCTTCCCCTGATACCATGTAACCTGATCAGTTCACCAGGCCAATCAGCACTCAGTAGCAGTGACGTCTATTTCTTTCTAAAACATCTGGACATCCTTACATTAACACGACCGTGCCTGTTCCTGGTCCAGAGCGAGCGTGTGAGGGAGCGAGTGTGGCTGTGTGTTTATCCTCCGAGGCATGTTAGCACAGCTCACCCAGTTTAGCTGGGGGGCTGATGCAAAATGCGGACTGACTCAGCACTTTCGGCGTTCACTCTCTTACACATTCACGTCAGGACATATTCAATTTCCTGCCTCCAGCTGCGCTGGTAGGCCCTTATTTAGGTTTTGTTGAACACTGCTGGCCAAAATGTAATGATCAGTTTCTTTCTGCAGGACCTGCAAACTCCACTCTGCTACCTTACCAGCATGATGTGCACTCGCTGTTCCAGGTTCAGCCAGAGAAGCAAATAAACTAATCCCTCCACCTCGCCTGCACCAGTAAATTATCTCTCATATCCATCTGATCTGATGTCCAAAGAATAACATGCATCTCCATTTTTGTTGATTTTCATTTTTATATTTTATAGACATCCACTGCTCTGTGTGTTATATAAAAATCTCATGATGAATGGACCAATAAAAATGCTCTGAAATAGCTTGAAAAAAAATGGGTTCCACTGACTTACATTATAACTAAAGAAGGTTTTTGGTCTCTCCTGTAATGTTTTTTCATGTTACCACGGTTTTTCATTACATTATATTCAGCAAACACACAGTATAAAGTTTTAATTCTGTATTTATATTCATCAGGTCTCTGTTGTGATCTTAGAATACTGCTACACATGTTTTTGTCTATACCTCTTGTGTTATTGCTGTAGACCTTGTTCTGCATTAATATTGTGTATAGCTGCAAATATCAAATATTATTATTTTTTATTCTGCATGAAAAGCTACCTTGAATATTCAAATTATATAGAGGAATAAAGTGTTATTATTATTATTATACTTTTTATTATTACAAATTGGAACAATACATTTTAATTGATATCATTTTAACTATATTAATTAATTAATGACTGATATTTATTGTTGATTTTTGTGGGTTAGTTTGCTTTCACTTTTTGATTTTAATCAAATTGAACTGAAACAAAAAAAAAAAACAGCAGGTAGCAAATAATTAGCACCAAATGCGAATCCAGGTAATTATGCCCAACCTGGCAACACTGAACAGGCTGTTAAACAAAATTCTCCTATTTCTGCAAATGTGCTGCTGCCGCATACTCTTAGCTAGTGTGTAGATTGATTAAAAAGGTTTGTATAAAGGTTTTATAAATTGATTAGAGGTGCTCAACATGTCATAGATAGCATAGATAGTCTAGTTTACCTGGATTTAAGGTAGCACAGTATGTAAAGTTCAACTCTAGCTGTTTTTAAAAGTGGCACTACTAGTGCATTGTATCAAAATATTGTTATGGGTATCGTGAAAAGTATGGACGGCGTTGATGATGATGTTTCTGTTGTATTACTCACACCTATACAAGACAAACAATGCTAAGACTCAAGACTGTCATACTGCAGACTGGAGAATATGTGTATGAATGGATGATATGATATGAATAGAACTGAAATATAAACTCACTACACAAGAAGACTCACAGGCCTTTACTTAAACCAAACCACATTAAATCACAGCATACATTTTCAGGACACTAAGTCAGACACACCAAAAATCGATATACAGCAGAGAGCTGAAGCTTCAACAGTGGCAAAGATTTTCACACCCATTTGTCAGAGAGAAAGCGAGCCAGGCCTGTTGCCACATGAATAACTGAGGAGACTGAGGAGCGTTGACGTTGGTCCAAGCTGCTGCCCGTCAGTGAAGAGCTTGATCCGATACATTCCTTATCAAATCAGAGCACTCCGGAGATGGAGCATGACTGCTGCGTGGCACTATGACAGAAAGCAAATGAGCTGATCAGAACGGGCAATAGGAGATAAAGAAGAGTGAGTGATAGAGAGAGAGATAGAGAGAGAGATAGAGAGAGAGATAGAGATATAAAACAAACTTAAGAACACGAAATAAGCAGGGCATGCCAGGGCACCTAAACAGGTCGACCACAAAGCTGCTCCAGACTAGGACAATCTGGGGCGCTGGGGACCAACCTGACAGGAAGCGTTCACTTTACCCACAATGCAATATGGCAGGGGGAGGTCAGGCAGCAGGCTTGGCAAAAGAGATGCAGAGAAACGTGTGCACAGGGGCTGCCCGCAGTGGCGAGGCTCACTGAGCGAGACCAGGTGCAGGATGTGTCAAACTCCTCAGAGCAAGCAAACTGATTCATCTCCACCGTCTCACTGAGCGTGATCACTCAGACAGGCAGGAGCCGCCCCAGGACCACTACAAGATCTTCTACGTTCAAGCTCATGTTAGAGCGTCTTCACACCAAAGCTTGGCATGTTTGGTCAAGTGTGAAAGCCGTTTTTGACCCCGAGAGCAGTCCAGGGAACTGATCTCCGGTCCTCCTGAAATCGGTGGTCTGGGCTTTGGTTCTGGGTGCAGACTTGGGTATTCGGGACAAGTACAAAAACCAGTAAACAGAGATAACAACAACCTGATACCTGGTATCAGTTTTGGGTTGATAACAGGATCAAATTGAATTTAGGTTATTATAAAATGTGGAGTGGCGTGTTCTCTGTAGAGGATGTATAAAACAATTAGACAAATCAAAATCAACTTAATTTAGACAGGCTCTGACTTAGGGCTGGGGGATAAAACGATAACGATAATTATCGTGAAATAGTGTTTCCTCGATAGAACTTTAAGACATAGTCGATAGAAAGTCGATAGAATTAAGTTCCATCCATGTTTTGAGAGACAACACAAACAGCCAATGAAAATGAGAATAGCACCGCTCCAAACCAATCAGGTGGCTGAACTAGCTTTCCAGCTATTTTATGTTTAGTTGAAGCACACAGCGCAAAGTGTAGACGTAGCGGCAACTTAAACCGCTTGCTAGTAATAAGTTACTGCAGACACCACAGTCGAGCAGAGAGAATAAAATAAGAAAAAATGTTGACAGAAAACGTAACTACTACTGAAAGAAACATGTTACACGTGTTAATAATCTTAATATAATCTGCTAAAATAAGAACTAGTAAACAGGTGCGGTCAGTTCTACTGTTGTGATCGTCTCCGCTGACAGAGCGTTTCTGAGTAAAATACACCACGACTTACACGCGAGCGATTGTTTGTGACTGCAATTTCCCCCTGGGATCAATAAAGTACTTCTGATCTGATTTCTGATTGTAACTGCAGCTTGTGCTTCGGATAAATCCATGCTTTCAGTAGGCGCAGCGCGCGTTTTGCTGATTGACGTAATTTCCTAATCGATAAACAAATATGTATGTTGTAGGAGTTCAAGTGAGAACACTGAGGCAAAGTTGATGTTACAACCAAAAATCCCGTCCTTTCCTCAGCCCGAACTTATATATATATATATATATATGTGTGTGTGTGTGTGTGTTTTCTTTATTTGAAATACAGTTGCGTAATGTTCTCTAAAAAACAATAACAAAATTTTTACATGTTGATATCTTCACTTCTCACTTAAAGTAAAGAGAAAATAGTGATTTGATTTATATTGTGATATATATCGATATCGACTGATATGAAAGATTTTTTCCCATATCGCCCAGCCCTACTCTGACAGTTTTACAGATGTAGTTCAAGCCTACATTTAAACACATGCTTCAGAACTTCAATTAAAATACCTTAGTTTAATGCTTTTCCCTTTTCGGGCAAAACAAGATTTAAATACTCAAATATTCAGATATTGAAGGTTTTCTAAGACTTCAGAGAATAATTTGTAACTATTTTTATTTCACATAATTAATTATAATGCTTGTTGTATTGACGTATTGAAATAACATGCTTAGTTGGTTAGAAACTAAAGCAAATAATCCAATCAGGATTTATTTCTCAGTGTGGTATGTAGGTAAATACAGTCAAATGAGATCTTACAGTGTTTAGGACTTTAGGTGCTTTTCAGAAATCCTAGTGCATCACATTAACCACATAATTAATCCAAGATATTTAGAAACTAAGAGAGAAATAAAGCAATTAAGTGTTTTGGTTTACAATTGGTGGAACAGATTTTGAGACTTCTGAAGTCCTAGATATGTCACTGACAGAAGACAAGTAAGTAATTGTCTTCACTTTCAATAGAAGTCAATGGAACCAGAATTATTTCCAAGCTATTTTGAAGCATTTCTACTGGTCCATTCATCATAAACTTTCATCAAAATGTAAACAGCAGCTGCTGCATTTAATTGATGTAGACAAATAGAAATCGACAAAAATAAAGAATCAGGTTTTTCATTGGACAGCGACGTTATGCTCTCGACCCCAATCTAATCATTTAAGCCCACCGACCGCCAAAACGTGGCAACAAAGTAGGGCCGTGTATTGGCAAGAACCTGGCGATACAATGCGTATCATGATACAGCGGTCACGATTCAATGTATTGATACTGCAAGCAAAGTGATATACTGTGATTTACACACACACATACATATATATACATATATATATATATATATATATATATATATATATATATATATATATATATATATATATATATATATATATATATGATATACTGTGATGAACAGGTTTGCCCACACTTACAATAGCATTGCTGCTTGTTAATGTTGGAGTGGAGCTGAAAATGGATTCCAACACTGCCATCTAAAAGGTCAGAGGTTTAAACACAACACACAATGATTCACTGTCTGCCAGGAATCTGTGTATCGATACTGTGTTTGAGAATTAATACAGTATCACCAAACATAATATCCTGATATTTGATATTTTCGATAATTTCGAACACCCCTACAACAAAGCATAAGCAATAATAACCTCCAAGATTCAGAGTCAAAATATCCTCACTAAACTGTCTCTTTAAGCAGCTGAAACCTGATAACATTGGAATCAAACTGCCAACAAGATGAATTCTCTTCTCCAGAACATTCTGGGAGACCATATTTAAAAAAAACAGAACACTGGGGACATCAGGGGGCACTGGGCAGCTTGTGGAATGCAAATCAGGGGTCAATTTAGACATCTTGAAAGCGGACGTGTCTTTCAGGTCCCAAAAACAGGACATACCCTGAAAAGGAGGACGAATAGAGACCCTCAGCTGGGAGGATCTATTCAGCCACTAACAGGCAGCAGCGTGTCCTCTCAGCGTGCTGAGAAACTGAAGCTGGAGTGAATGCTCACCGCTCTGCATGACAGAAGGCCCAAACGGGGTCAAAGTTTCAGTTTCCCAGCTGCGCTGGATTGAATATTAAAAGGGATGGTCAGCGAGAGGCCCAGTGACCACTGTGACCTCACCACTGCTGACAGCCTGCTGCCCAACAACGCACTGCAGTCAAGAGGAAACTAAAGTACATAAACAAAGTCCAGACTAGAGCAGGAAGCCAGAGTTCGCTGTGAGGAAAGGCCGCTCACTGAAGACGGCGAAGGTGCTGAACACTCATCTACTGCAAAGCAAGAACCTCATCTGCTTGCAATAAAACAAATAACGATTAGAAACTAATATAACGAGTGGTTTCTTCAGATTCAACACAAATGTACTTTAAATGACGACTGCAGTATCCAAATTATTCACCCCCACCATGACCAGCGTGTTCAGTAGACAGTGCAGCCCCCTTCAGCTGTTAGGACCTGCTGTAAACGTGATGCATAGCCAGACGCCAGCGTCTGGTGGTCTATAATGTTGTAGGCTGTATATTTGCTGTGTCACCTATAACAGTAACTGAATGTAGAAGGGCTGCAGAGGGAGACAGATGGAGGGGCACACAGCTCCCACCACCACAACAGAACATGATGAATGTGTGTGTGTGTGTGTGTGTGTGTGTGGTTTCAGAGCTGCTGCTCATGGTTGATATACCTCTCTCTAATCGGATCTGGTTACACTCATCTCCTCAGCTAATGACCAATCAGCTGCTGCCTTCTCCCTCCATCTTTCTTTCCTTCTTTCTCCCCTCTTCTGTGTTTTTCACATCTCCCATGATGTTCGATCACGGCCTGTCTAGACGTTTGAATATTAATCACACATAGAACAGGAACGTGCTATGCAGCAGATGGGACTGTGTGTGTGTGTGTGTGTTGGTGTATTCGGTGGCATGTAGGTGGTTCTGTGTTTGGTTGTGTGTGTGTGGGTCCAGGCTGGGCTGACTCAATCTCAGCCTACAGAGAGACACACGCGCACTCCAAAGCAGTGTGGCAGTTACTTATTTGTCTTTTTTCTCCATCCCTCACTCCCTGCCCCTCTCTCTCTCTCTCTCTCTCTCTCTCTCTCTCTCTCTCTGTATGCCTTCACAACAGTAAACACTAATGACACACACAGCTATTACACTCTGTCTGAAAGAAAGAAAATAAAAGGCAGAATTTATATGCTTTTAAATAAATGTAGGTTTTTATACCTAAAAAAAATATATATATAGATATATAAATAAATATATATATAAATATATATATATATATATATATATATATATATATAAATAAATAAATATATATATATATATATATATATATATATATATATATATATATAGTTCTTCGTACAGCAACGTTTATTTTTCTATTAGTCAACAACCTCAAAACAACCTGAAATCCTAGGTTTCTACACACACCTGCATCAAATACATCATATTTACTGATTCGTCCAGTGTGTCTTTGTTTGGAAATTCTAGCTTAGCAGTACATAAAGCAGGTTAAAAGAAATCTGTATTATTTTCTGCTGGACATTAGATTTTAACCTTTAAGTTCCCAACTAAAATCTGAAAAAACTGAATTACTACAGAGCTTAAACCCAAAAAGAGTGTTTAAAAAGCTTTTAAAATAAGAAAATGTATTTTAGTTACAGTCTTTCGGGTTCTCATCTGGTCACTGGTGCACCTAAACTAGCTCCACGACTTGTTGACGAAACACCACAGTCCTCCCGGCCAAAATGAAAGTCTCTAGCGTGCAGCATTCGCAAGATATTAATTCTTCTATGTACATCGTCCTTTGATGTCACATACAACACTGTCGAGGGTTCGTCCACTGCTTCAAGAAGCTGAACCTTTCACTGGTGTGTTTTTTACTGTAAGCGACTGCTTAGCTTTTCTAGAGCTCTCACTCTCAGTTTGCTCCTCCACATAAGGCGTTTCAGGTAGGGCTGGGTGATAAAACGATAACAATAATTATCGCAAAATAGTGTTTCCTCCATAGTAATATAAGACGTAGTCGATAGAAAGTTGATAGTTCCGTCCATGTTTTGAGAGACAACACAAACAGCCAATGAGAATGAGAATAGCGCTGCCCCAAACCAATCAGGTGGCTGAACTAGAGTTACAGCCATTTCATGTTTGGTTGAAGCTCACAGCACAGAGTGTAGACGTAGCAGCAGCTTAACCCACGTGCTAGTAATAAGTTACTGCAGGTGTCACAGTCGAGCAGAGAGAATAAAATAAGAGAAAATGACGACAGAAAACGTTAAACTACTACTGAAAGAAACATGTTATACGTGTTAATAATCTTAATATAATCTGCTAAAATAGGAACCACGAGTAAACAGGTGCTGTCCTGCTGCTGTGTTGACAAAGCGCTTTAAGTGCTCGGGTCACTTCTACTGTTGTGATCATCTCCACTGTGCAGAGCTGACAGAGGATGTGGATGCAGCTTGTGCTCCAGATAAATCCATAAATCCAAATAGGTTTATTGTAGGAGTTCGAGTGAGAGTCAAAGTTGACTTTATAACCAAAACTCCCGAGAAGGGAAACTTTATTTTCTACCGAAAACAGAATCGCTAAACCAACTCCCCATTTGAGCCGACAGAGAGTTGACTCACCGCTACGAGTCCTTTCCTCAGAACTTAAAGGGCCAGCAACAGCCTGCTTAACACAGAGTCTGTGTGAATACTGTTCATACTAATACTGCCCCATATATATATATATATATATATATATATATATATATGTATGTATGTATATATATGTGTGTGTGTGTGAGTGTGTTTAATTTATTTGAAATACAGTTGTGTATTTGTGTATCTTCTGGTAGAAAATAAATCAGAGGATAAAAAGACAATTAATCAAAATTTTTACATTTTAATACCTTAACTTCTCACTTAAAGTCAAAAGGAAAGTGATTTGATTTATATCATGATATATATATCGATATCGACTGATGAAAAAAAATATCGTGATTTTTTCCCATATCGCCCAGTCCTAGTTTAAAGACTCACAGATATTTTCAAAAGCAGATTTCTTCAGTTCACTTCATGCAGTAATGCCATCCCACCATGTACATCTGCTGTGCCTTGTTGAAGTCAGTCTGCCATTTTCCAGCCAGTGCATGTTAAAGTGATAGAACTGCGACTGATATTTAATCTACACTGCTCGCTAAGAGACCATCTGGGACTAAAGCCAACACCCAATGCCCACGCTACTTAATCCCAAAAACAAGCACACACAAACTCTGGACAGGTCACACACATGGGTGTGCCAAATCAATTAAGGTCAAAGGTCATGCAATTATAAAAATTCATGACTTTAGGAATGTTTTTCCATTATTTTTCCAGAACAATTCAGTACTGGATTTGGGCTCGTTTATTTTTCCTGACTTTCCAAGTTTTCCAGCATCTCTACAAACCCTGAAAAGGGAGAATAAGGGGAGAGAAAGAGGAAGAAACAGCAGGAAAATAACAATGACAATAAAACTCTTGAATCTTGAATCTTGAATCTTGAATCTTGAAAAAGAGAAGGAGGAAAGAAAAAGACAAAAACTAAGGAGAAAAAAGAGAAACTGGGAGAAAAGAAGGAGAGATTGACAAATAGAAACTGGAAGAGAGAAAAGACAGAGAGAGAGAGAGAGAGAGAGAGAGAGAAAGATAGAGAAAGGGAAGGAAATATATATAGAAACAGAGAGAGAAAAAAATTGCAGGCAAAATCTTTGGTGTTCAAATAGGTTCTCTACTGCTTTTGCCTGGAAGCTTTAACCACAACACCCACAAACAACAACAGCTATTATGTAAACACCTTCTCCTGAGTGAGTGAGTAAGTGATTGTGTGTGTGTGTGTGTGTGTGTGTGTGCGCGTGTGTGTGTTGATGATCCGTTGAGGATTTAGCAGCTCTCTCTCTTCAACTCCGGGAGAAAGAACAGGATAACAAGCTCACCTTGGAAAAAAAGAAAAGAGCCAGACACGCAAACACCTGCACTCAAACAACAACATCTCTCAGTCTTCCTATCACCATCCATTACTCTCACACATACACACTACCCACACAAAGAGGGGCGGAGCTTAGAAAGAAAGGAGCGGAAAAGAGTGAAAGATACAGAGAGAGAAAAGCGTGAGACAGAGAATAAGACACAGAGAGAAAAGAGTGAGAAAGAGAATAAGACACTGAGAGAAAAGAGTGAGAAAGAGAATAAGACACAGAGAGAAAAGAGTGAGAAAGAGAATAAGACACTGAGAGAAAAGAGTGAGAAAGAGAATGAGAGACAGAGAGATAAGAGTGAGAAAGAGAATAAGACACTGAGAGAAAAGAGTGAGAAAGAGAATAAGACACTGAGAGAAAAGAGTGAGAAAGAGAATGAGAGACAGAGAGAAAAGCATGAGAAAGAGAATGAGGCAGAGAGAAAAGAGTGAGAAAGAGAATGAGAGACAGAGAGAAAAGAGTGAGAAAGAGAATAAGAAACAAAGAGAAAAGAGTAAGAAAGAGAATAAGACACTGAGAGAAAAGAGTGTGAAAGAGAATGAGACAGAGAGAAAAGAGTGAGAAAGAGAATAAGAAACAAAGAGAAAAGAGTGAGAAAGAGAATAAGAAACAAAGAGAAAAGAGTGAGAAAGAGAATAAGACACTGAGAGAAAAGAGTGTGAAAGAGAATGAGACAGAGAGAAAAGAGTGAGAAAGAGAATGAGAGACAGAGAGAAAAGCATGAGAAAGAGAATGAGGCAGAGAGAAAAGAGTGAGAAAGAGAATGAGAGACAGGAAAAAGCATGAGAAATAGAATAAGACACTGGGAGAAAAGAGTGAGAAAGAGAATGAGACAGAGAAAAGCGTGAGAAAGAGAATGAGAGACAGAGAGAAAAGAGTGAGAAAGAGTATGAGAGACAGAGAGAAAAAAGTGAGAAAGAGAATGAGAGACAGAGAGAAAAGAGTGAGAAAGAGAATGAAAAAGAGAGACAGAGAGAGAAAAGAGTGAGAACGAGACACAGAGAGACAAAAGGAGGCAAGGAAAAAGACAGGGAAGAGCGATAGAAAACAAAGAGAAAGGAAGAAAGAAAGAGAGAAAGCAAAGTCAAAGAGAGAGAGGAAAGTCAAAGAGAGAAAGGAAAGTCAAAGAGAGAAGGATAAAGGAACAACAGAGCAAGACAGAGAGAAGTTGGATTAAGAGAGAGAAACAAAAACACTCATTCAGTCTTTCCCAAAATCCCTCCATCTGCACAGCACTGTCCAAAACTCCACACACACGTTTGTTTCTGTGAATTGTGGGGACGATTACATAGAGTTCCATTCATTTCCTGGAGACTCACCCAAACCTTAACCCAAACTCCTGCTATCCCATTCCTGATCTGACCCTAATCTCAACCTTAATCTCACCCTAAATCTAACTTTAACGCTCACCTAACCCAAACCCTATCCCATCACTGTTCCTAACCCTAAACCTAAACCTAACCCAATCCCTATCCCATCCCTAAACCTAACCTCAACCTTAATCTTACCCTGACCTTAAAACTTGTTGTCCCCATAAGGACATTCGGACTTGCTGTCCCCATGAGTACATGACCAAGTTTTGGTCCCCACAATGTAGCATAAACCTATTACACACACACACAGCTGAAAACAAACACTGAAGCCAGTAAAAATCTCATCACCTCCTTAAGTGTTTTTACACTTACACAGCGTACAGACTGGACTGAGCTATTATACTTTCTTAGCACCCCCGCAAATGTGCTCAGCATCACAAACACGCACAACGCATGTCCTGCAGCAGCGCATATCGCATCATCCTGATGAAAAACAAGGACTTGAAATAACATTATAACTACAGAGTTAGTAGTACTGTTAATTATGACTCTATATATAAAAATAAGCTAAGATTAGACACGTATTCTTAGTTCCACCAAATAAATTAGGCCTCTCTGAAACCCTGCGACTGCTAATTGGTGAACCAGCCCTAGTGCAAAACAAAGTAGGCAGACTTCAGACAGCAAACGGATCTTGGCTGACCGACTACATTTGACGTCAGTCGCTTTACGAGCTAATGAAGGATATTTGAAAGGTAGAACGCGCCGCTGTACGTGCATGTAACTTTAAAATCTTGCAATGTCATTCCGTTCTTGGCAGCGAAGCGAGGACAGTGTGTTGATGAATGCGCAAAGCTCATGCTCACCTAAACACACAGAGAAAAAGTTATTGGCAGGAGGCACTCTCTGCATGATGGAAACAAATGCACTAATGGAGCTGACCAGTTAGTGCCCTCTCTAAGTGCTATCAGCTCTACCAGGATGGCGTAGCTGGTCATCAGGGGTCAATTCTACTGCAGTTACCCTGAAACAACTAAGCACAGCACATGGACATCAACGTCAACAGTATATTTAAACTGGGCCTGTTTTGATTATGCAATTGACTGCAACTATGCAATTATGGCTCACAATTAACTGCCATATAAATAATTGTGATGCATCTTATGCAACCAGGGCTCCACACTGTGGGAATGTCATGTTCAAAGGGAACCCTGACTGTTCAGACATATAGGTATGACAGATGGTCTAATATGTCATATAGACCATCAAAATATTTTATTTATTATTTAAAATAGAGTAAATCCTCTTACTATTTGGCTGCCAACGTTGTTGTTGCATCTTATGGTTGTTCTCTCTCTGGGAGTGATGTCACTCAAGAATCTTATTTTCTGTAGAACCCTGTAGCCTACAACAACTGTAGCCTACTAAGAAAGAAATTCTTTTCTTTTTAAATCTTTTCTAGAGTAAACAAAACATTCCCATTAGGTTCAGATGTCATATTTTAACAGTAGAGAGTTTTACAACATACAGTCAGTCAGGGATCCCTTAAATACAGCTGCCTGTTGGGTACGATGATGATGATGATGATGATAAATAGTTATTATAATAGCATATCTATGAGGGATGTGCCATAAGTAGAGATGTGTTCATATGCATATAGAAATTGACTTACATTCTATACAAACTAACAATTGGTTACAATAACAAACATTATCTATCTCTGCATTCTGTAAGGAAACTACTGCTTTTCTGGAGCATCAGAAGCTATACAGACCGCTAACGGCGCCTCCTGCTGGAGAATTGAATCTGTAAAATGTGAGTTCCATAAGATGCTCCAGTCTCGAAACAGTCAGGATTCCCTCAACAGCTGTTTGTAATAATGTTTGCAGTCAGACCACAAATATGTATTACTATTATTATTATTAGTTTGCATGTTGCTGACCAATGAGTCCAGTAGACCCATGCGAGGTTGTGTTTGAGTCTAGTAGACCCATGTGAGGTTGTGTTTGCATCTTGCAGACCAATCAGAGGTAGCATTTGAGTCCTGTAGACCCATGCGAGGTTGTGTTTGAGTCTAGTAGACCCATGCAAGGTTGTGTTTGAGTCTAGTAGACCCATGTGAGGTTGTGTTTGCATCTTGCAGACCAATGAGAGGTAGCATTTGAGTCCTGTAGACCCATGCAAGGTTGTGTTTGAGTCTAGTAGACCCATGCAAGGTTGTGTTTGAGTCTTGTAGACCCATGTGAGGTCGTGTTTGCATCTTGCAGACCGATCAGAGGTAGCATTTGAGTCCTGTAGACCCATGCAAGGTTGTGTTTGAGTCTAGTAGACCCATGCGAGGTTGTGTTTGAGTCTTGTAGACCCATGCGATGTTGTGTTTGCATCTTGCAGACCAATCAGAGGTAGCTTTTGAGTCCTGTAGACCTATGCGAGGTTGGGTTTGAGTCTTGTAGACCCACGTGAGGTTGGGTTTGGATTTTGTAGACCCATGTGAAGTTGTCTTTGGATATGGAGACCCATGTGAGGTTGTGTTTGGGTCTCATATGACCAAGGAGAGGCTGAGTTTGTGTCTTGTAGACCAAGGAGAGACTGTGTTTGTGTCTTGTAGACCAATCAGAGGCTGTGTTTGTGTCTTGCTGACCAAGGAGAGGCTGTGTTTGTGTCTTGTAGACCAATCAGAGGCTGTGTTTGTGTCTTGTAGACCAATCAGAGGCTGTGTTTGATCAATTGATTCCTTGTGTTCAAGTTTCTGCTGATTCTCCTACAAAGTTTTACTTCTGTTATAATCAGATGCACCTGATACCTTCTGAAGGCGCGATGAACTCAGTCAGGTGCGTTACACAAGAAGTCTGTAAATAATTAAAAATGGATCAATGTACAGGA
This sequence comes from Megaleporinus macrocephalus, assembly GCA_021613375.1. Lineage (NCBI taxonomy): Eukaryota > Metazoa > Chordata > Actinopteri > Characiformes > Anostomidae > Megaleporinus > Megaleporinus macrocephalus. The sequence goes on from CM038719.1 coordinate 12,450,661, forward strand.
CTGTTCTTAACAAGAATAACAAGAATGTCAAACAGTCAGACACTCTGCTCTAATCACACAGTGAATATCAATTTCCTCGCCGTGCTAACCAGATTTACAATCATAAATCACTCCAGTCTCCTCTGCGCCACGCGGAACGTAGAACTCGAGATAAAGTATTAAAGGCACCAGCCATAACCTTTGTTTAAACTGACAACTGAGAAGTGCGAGGGTGAAAGGGATGCCTCCATCATCTGAGAATAAAGGAACGCCACTTCCTTTCTAGGTGAAATATCCACTATAAATAGGATCCTGCCCTGGCACGTAGCCCGAGGTGAGCTCATTTGAGGAACTGACATCGAGCAGAGGAAAGAACTTGTCTCTTCACCTGGGTTACACCAACATTTCAGCATTTCAGAGAATACCGTGCTAATGGCTGTGGTGTGAATTTAACAGATTCGCTTTAAGGTAGAGATTCCACTGCATTCATTTAAGTGTGCACTCACTTTTAAAAATGTCTGTGCATTATAAAAGTGTCTTGTTTCTAAAGTAAAACACACTAATAAAAAATATTAGTATTTTAGGGTTTTTTTTACATTTTTTTTATTCAGCCATGTTTTTGATTAAAATAATATTCCGGACATCTTAAAAAAAAAAAAATTGTTCATGTTCAACTACTGTGTGAACAGCTCGTACAGTCACATTTACTGTGTGGGGTTCAAAAGTCTGAGAGTACATTAAAAAAAGTTATGACAAACTGAAAACAACTTTTCAAGATTAAGCAACTTTATGACGATCAGCATTTTCGACCTCCTCAGACGCTCAGGTGCGTTAGACCTACTCATCAGACGCTTTTGCGTAAACTTAAGGAGTTTATTTCCTGTTAAGAGTTAGTTCTGTAATTTGAACAAATGAGGGATATACTTTAAAAGGAATGGGGGCCAAAATATAATCGATACAGCACATTAAAGCAACACCGAGAGGCAATATTGTATCGACACACGGACACAAAGGGTGTCTCTCAAAACCTAGTGAGCTGTCTAAGTAGGCACTGACTAGGTAGTAGCAGTGTTCTATCTGACCTCTCTCCTCATAAAACAGATTACTGAGACACTCCAGTTAGAGATCAACTGTGTCACGGCTTCCCCCCAACTGCAGCACGCCACCGGTGGTTTAGGCTAAGCTACCGGCCAGCATCTAATATAATAGCCCGAGGCTTAAAAATCCGCTAGCATATATGCTAACGGCTCCAGTATAAAACTGCAAAATAGTCAACGACTCGTTACAGAGTTGATAATAAAATGCTGTTATTTCGATTCTCTCTGGTGTTTTAATGTGTTTCTTGTCATATACTTACACAAAACAGTGGGTCTGTCTCAAAACCTAGTGAGTGTCTAAGTAGGCTGTCTAGGCAGCAGCTGTGTAAGTATCAGTGTTCTCTCCTCATCTCTCCTCATAAACAGATTACTGAGACGCTCTAGTTAGAGAGAGACTGCGTCACGGCTTGTTCCCGCCCACTGCAGCACGCCACCGGTGATTTAGCTGGTTGCTAAGCTACCGGCCAGCATCTAATACAATAACCAGAGGCTTAAAAATCCACTAGCATAAATGCTAATGACTCCAGTAAAAAACGCAAAATGGTGAACGACTCGTTACAGAGTTGCTAATAAAATACTGTTTTGTGTGATTATATGACAAGAAACACATTAAAACACCAGAGAGAATCAAAATAACTCACATAATAACTTAAAACCACTTCACTGCTCGTAGATTTGCCTGTGTTGCATCATGGGATTGTCTTAGCGGCTGAGGAAGCATTCGATGCTTCTTTAAAATCAGGTCAAAATAAGGTTTCTCAGTAGACAGCGTGTTTAAGATATCTAAGAATTGGGACAGTCTACATGCTGAGAGTGCATACTATGACGTAAAATGCTGTCTATGTAGACACTCACTAGGTTTTAAGACACACCCAAATATTACTATCTATCACAATGCTCAAAATGCACACTGTGAAATATTTTAGAGACCGACTCAAATTCTAATATCATTTTCAAATTTTAAAATCATTTTTTTTCTCAAATTTTAAAATCATTTATAATAAAAACTTTTGTATTTAATTAAAAAGCTAGGAAGCTAGTGTCTGGTCTCAGACTTTTGAACCCCAGTATATATAGTCATCTGCATAAGTTTCAACACCATAGTCAAAGTACATGGCCTGTTTAACACAGAGAACACACTTATATGTCCATTTTAATGCAGATTTAATGATTAAACATATTGGTAAAGCGTTTGCACAGATCTCTATATTTTACATCATTCAGCAAATCAATAGTAAAACGAACAGTATAAAATGTGTCATGTAATTTTACTAGGGGTGCCCAAACTTTTGCTTATGACTGTATATATTGGCTAATTTTATTTTTTAAAAAATAAAAAATTAAAAAAAAAAAACAACAACAACACTTGTGTGAATAATTGAAAATTAAGATTTCATTACCGGATGCATTTTCTAAAGGACCCTAATCACTGAACCACACTGATCTGACCGGCTAAAGACTTTACAGAAGCAATGGCACGTGCTCCACCGCATGCTAATGGTCATCTATTAAGCTTACAATGCTTTTCCATTAGCATAGTGTTCTGAGATTTTACCCTGAGGGTGCGTACACACACACACACACACACACACACACACACACTCACAAACGCAGTGGAAGAATGCAGGCAGAACTACAGGTGGACATGTACAGACTCACACTCCACCAGAAAAGAACCCAGAACAAATCTGCTCATCACACTGATAGTATTTAACCTGGTATGATCACATATTTAGAGGCAGCAATATGAAAGAAATATTAGACTACTTCAGAAAGACTCCAATGCTACATCACTCCTTTACCCATTGCTCTGACCAATCACAGTCCACCACCTGTCTTTAAAAGGATTCAACTCACACTCCCACTCTGCTGCTTTCAGGTGTTGACGTTTAAACATACTTCTCCCCACCAACACCAGTTTAATCCCAGTCCTGCTGTCCAGGGAGTTGGCTTTGCTTCTGCTGTCCATATCCAGCAGGATCTTTTAGGGTCTGCACACTTGGGCCTAGGACTGGGCCTATGCCAGAGACTTTATCTTTGTCTCACAATGACTAACCTTCAAATTGTACACCTGATCTTAGATTAAACCTTGATTTCCAACCCCTTACTCGCTCAGTCTTTCTGGCAGAACTGACTGCAGTGGTGACGACAGAAAGCAGATGTCTGAAGAGTTACATAAGTAAAAAGACATACATGAAATATTTTTTCTATTACATATACTTAATTTGTGTCTCTCAGGTTTCTCCGGGATTTTAATTAGGCCAAATTAGGCCAAATTATAGAAATACTGGATAACCCCCCCCCCCAATATTTCCACAATAACATAATATGTATCACCATGTATGGACTTGATGCACTGGTGCTGTCACATTTAGACACCACTGCATTTAAAAAATGATGAAACAGGCAGCTGGTCAGTGTTCTTACAGTGTATAAGGGACTATATGCTCAAAGAGGCACATATTTTATCATGATAACAAAAAAAAAAAACAGTTATACTGCCCCCCACTAGTAACACTAGCCATTAGTATTAGTTATCTTGTTTCATTCAAGTCTTGAACCGGCCAATGGAAAATAGCCCAATCAGGATTTATTTCTCTGTAAGTTGATACAGTCACACAAACCTCTCCCACTGGTTAGACTGCCAATGCTGTATGTATGAGTATATGTGTTTGCTACAGTATCAAAAGCTGAACTCTGCATACACAACTGGGGCACGTTCCCCGTAACCACAGTGTTTTCTGAGCGCTGCATTGAACTTTCCAGGTATTGGCGTTTTGTCAGTCAGGTTGTGTTTCAGAGTCAGTGTGTGTGAGTGTGTGTGTGTGTGTGTGTGTGTGTCATTCTCTCACACAGCAACAGATTGAATCAACATGACAGCCCAAAAACCATGGTGCTATTTCCATCACTCTATGGCCAAAGCTCACCCGCACCCACGCACACACACTCACTCATACTCACACAGTCACACACACACAGTCACACACTCACTCACACACACACAGTCACACAAACACTCACACACAGTCACACACACTCACTCACTCACACAAGCTTGTTCTGCTTTGTGAGCTGTAGTTGTTTTACCATTTCTGCCACCTGTGCCATGTTTGCCAGAGCAGGAATGACACCATCTGCAACCCCGCAGGCACGGCGGCTGGTACTGGCCTGGTACATTAGCGCAATGCTAACCAAAACACTGGCTACAACACACTACAGATTAGCATGACGCTAACTAAAACACTGGAGACTAAAGCTCTGTTCCAATTAGGTTACTTGTGTTTTTTTTAATTATATATGCCTGCAAGGTCTGCAGGATCGTAAGGTGTTCCTAATCATGCTGGGGTTCGAATGAGTGCCTGCAAGTTCCCATGTTTAGCCCTATAACTTACCCAAATCTCTTACTTAAACAAGCGTGCCATAGGGGGGCGGTACTAATCATAGCAAAACAGGTGTGAATTTTCATTGGGTTATTATGCTTGTGAACTGGGGCTACTGTAGATAACAATCAGCTAATTGAAAAAAAATTGCAGAATGTAAATAAAAGAAATCAGGTAAAAATATCTCTAATAAGCCTCTCTCAGTAGTTTATCCAAGACAAGCAGGAGATCAGATGGTAAGATAAAGAGGACTTCTGTCTGAGACTCTTGCTGCTATGATATTTTTCTTCTGAGTAAATGATCCTAGTAATCTCACATGTATCTCCTGAAACCCAAACACTGAACTGAGATTTGCAGAGATAATAATGTTCCTGTATATCTGCAGCTGAAGTCTCATCTCCCCTCTCTTATGTATCTCATACCTCTTCATTGTCTGCAGCTAGTTCTCAGGAGGAATTCCCATTTTCACAGCCACTACACTAAACAACGAGACATAAATTAACCACAGGACAATACAGATGCTATACTGAATGCAAGCCCTGAACCACAGGAGACTATACTAAACCGCAGGAGACTATACTGAACCACAGGAGACGAGGGCTTGGCAATATGACTTGGAAACAAACTTGATGTTTCATTATATGATACAAGACTATATGAACCAGATATGAACAAGAGTTACAGCAATGAACCACACGGTAATACAGCCACTAGACTGAACCACACTATAATGCAGCCACTATACTAAAGCACAACAGACTACAGCCACCACTCTGACCCAAACAATGTTATAGCCACTACACTGAAGCACATGATTTCATAACAATTACACTGGCCCACATGATATAACAGCCACTACACTGAACCACACGGTAATAGAGCCACTACACTGAACCATACCATAATACAGCCACAACACTGAATCACATGATTTCACAACCACTATAATGAACCCCACAATATCACAGCCACTATACTGAACCACACTAGAATGCAGCCATTACACTGAAGCACAAGGTAATACAGCCACTACACTGTCCCACACAATATTGCAGCCACTATACTGAACCACACTAGAATGCAGCCTTTACACTGAAGCACAAAAGACTAGTCACCACTCTGACCCACACAATGTTACAGCCACTACACTGAACCACACAGTAATACAGCCACTACACTGAACCTCACGGTTATACAGCCACTACACTGAACCACACTATAACGCAGCCTCTACACAGAAGCACAAGAGACTACAGTCACCACTCTGAGCCACACAATATTACAGCCACTACACTGAACCACACGGTAATACAGCCAGTACACTAAACCACGCGGTAATATAGCCACTATACTGAACTACATGGTAATACAGCCACTACACTGAACCACACTCTAATGCAGCCACTACACAGAAGCACAAGCGACTACAGTCACCACTCTGACCCACACTACACTGAACTACAAGAGAATACAGCCACTACACACTGAGCCAAAGGAGACTACAGCGACTGGAGTTGACTCTGTATTACTGTACAGGGAGGAATTACAGCAGTGAAACAGCCACGTGAAGAAACACATAGCAGGCAGATTAGACATGACGCTGCGGAGAAGAGGAAGCAATACCGCTCTGTGCCAATCGCGGTGTCTATTTAATAACAGGAGACGGAGCACACACACACACACACACACACAGCAGTTCAGCCATGTCTACACATTAAGGTCAAGGCAAAGTCTGGCACAGTAATGATAACTGTGACATAAGGATTTCTTAAGTGGCCAAGTCTCTCTCTCTCTCTCACACACACACTCTCTCTCTCTCTCTCTACCTCACACACACACGTGCACACACTCACGGTGAGTCCGCTTAACAGTGGCAGGGGATAAGCCGTGTTTGGTTAATCTGTCTCGTGGGGAAAGGCATCTGCAGCAGTGCTTGAGGCCTGCAGAGAAGGACACCCGCGTCTGGAAGGACAAGAGCCTGAAAACAGACGACCGCCGCGACATCCCTCCTGAGGAGCATCAGAGGAGCTCTCTAAACCCTGCCCGTAACCTCTCTGCAGGGGATGGACCCGTGTTTGACGAGGCGTAGTATGACCCGAGCCTTCCAATCAAGCTCACAACCTTGAAGTCTGCTTCTGATTGTGAAAATTCAGGGTTCAGATAGGGCTGTGTATTGGCAAGAACCTGGCGATGCGATCATGATACAGGGGTCAAGATTCAATGCATTGTGATCTATTGCAATGTTGGAACAGGTTTGCCAATACTTAAAATAGCATTGCACCCTTGTGCTGCTTGTTAATGTTGGAGTGGAGCTGAAAATGGATTACAACACTGCCATCTAGTGGTCAGAGGTTTAAACACAACTCACAATGATTCACTGTCTGCCAGGAATCTGTGTATTGATACTGTGTTTTTGAGAATCGATACAGTATCACTAAACATAATATCGCGATATTCGATATTTCAACATTTTCTTACACCCCTAGGTTCTAATCAACCAAGCGTTGTGTTTTTTCAGAGTACGCTTGTAAGCTCATTCAGAGTGCAGTTCAGATTGGTAAGAGCTCAACACTGATTAGTTTAATAAGAGCCATGCCTAATAATGTGTTGACAAGTTTTCTTGTTTTACAAGCTGGTTTTACATCAAATAAATGCAGGAACAGCTTCAGAAATCACATCACTGATGGAAAAGAGTAAACAGAAGTTGTGTTTGAAGGAGACGGAAGATGAAGCTGACAGGAAGCGATATTTACAATCAGCTCAGAGCCTCACGATGCCCGAATCCTGCCTTTGCAGCAACTGCATGCAAATTTCCCTCTGCTGCAGTGCTGCTCCTCGGCAGAGGGGAGGAAACAGCCCAAAGCAGCTGATCCTGGAACAGTTTTGCTGTTGGACTCATTTGCCTTAACAGGTCATCAGAGCAGAAGGTTGACCCCAGAGTGTACGAGGTCCCTGACCGTCGTCCTCTTGCTCTCTCTGTCTCACTTACGGTCAGTAGTATTTCGACTAATATGAGTCGAGAAAACCCCCAGCAAGTACACGTGCGCCGAACAGGCCCGCATGCAAAGATGACACGCTACACATGTGCGCATGCAGTGCATCTTCCCCCTTTAGGTTTCATACGCGCACAGCTGCTAATATGACCTGCAGTGTGCTGATAGCTACTCTCATTTCCTGTTTTCTCTCTTTTTTTTCCAAGCGACAGTCGGCTTCTTCCTCTCCCAGACACCACATCCCTGCAGCTCTCAGTCATATGACAGAGAAGCGAGGGAAGCTAACGGAAAGAGGGAGATAAGCATTCAGTTCAATGTACAGAATCCGGCTGAAGCCAACCTCACGTCACCATTAGAGCGATAGCAGTCAGTATTCAAAGCCGCACACGACACACTGTGATTGAGCCGCTCACCAGAGCTCCTATCAGGGCTGTGCTAATGGAAGAAATGAAAGAAAAAAGAAGAAAGAGAAAATAAAACGCAGGAAATGGAGAAAGGAGAGAAGCCGTATGAGAACAGAATAAGATAGCCATCACACAGATTCTACCACTCCAGCTCTTTATCTTCTGTGCTTTGTTTTCTCCATTACTACCCCGTACACGGTTCTACATTCCGTTAAAGTTGATTTTAAATGATCTAATTGGATTATCTTTTTATTTATTTATGTATTTACTAACTTTGCTGTTGTAAATATTCAATAAAAGACTACGATGGCAAGAGAAAAGAAGTTTATCTACCAGGGATACACAGTTTCACCAAAGTTATACACTAGGGATGCACCGATACCACTTTTTCCTTACCAATACCAATACCAGCTTTTCAGGTATCTGCCGATATTGAGTACCGATACCAACTCTGACTTTAAATGCTCGATATATTGCTATAAATCCTGATATTTATAGTGTTCCACTTGTTGTATGTTGTATTTTTTATGTCCTATCCTGAATAAGATATAATAACCTTAAAAGAACACAATTTACTGGTTGAGTAACTGCACATTAAAAAGTTTCAGAGCTATAAAAAAATTAAAATTGCCACAATGCAGAAACATGTGCAGCCATTTAGTTAATAAGCTTCAATAGAGATCGCCGATACCGATACTGTATGTAAGTGCCAGTATCCACGCAGATACCGATATGGTATCGGTATCGGTTATTTAATACCGATATGGTATCGGTGCAACACTATTATGCGCTGTTTTCATATTGTATCACATTGTATACATAACTTGAGGATATTAGTATCCTATTAATAAGTTCCTATTACCCTTACTGGTAATGCCGCTCACCAAACACAGTATAAATATCGTTAGAAAGCTTAGAAAGCTTTTATTTGTATATCGAAACCTTCAGCAATTATCAAATGTTATGTTCTTCGGCACTATTGGCTAGGCCTACAATGCTCACCCAATGCAAACCCAACTATGGTAGCACGTCCACCACCGTGGTGAATGCCATAACCACTCAAATTGGTTTACAAAATCCCACAAAAGCATAACCAAGTGAATATTACCGCAACTTAGACAACTAGCATCATTACCAAAAATCTACAAAAATGTAACAAAATTTTATAATTTTTTTTCTTTAAAACAGCTAAAATATTTGCTAATGATTCAGTTCTCATGTTTTGAAATTGTTATTTCAAAGGTTTAGCTTCAGGTAACTATAATAACTTTACAGCTATAATGATTTTCATATAGCATTTTAATGCTAATTTTATGTTAAAGTAATGCATTTCAATGTTCATCATTTATCAGTGTAGGCTTTAAATTATTAGTTCATAGTGTTACGTGCTATATACACAAATAATAAATATAAGTAGGCTAATAACAGCAGGAAAATATGGGTGGTATGGTCTCACAGTAAGATGCTCTGGGTTGGATTGCCAGTCTGGGCTGTTCTGTGATAAGTGTGCACGTTCTGCCCGTGCGAGTGGGTTTCCTTCGGGTACTCTGGTTTCCTCCCACAGTCCAAACACATGCATGTTAGATTGATTGTGTCAGGAAGGGCATCCGACGTAAAACACTTTGCCAAATCTAGCATGTGGTGACCCCAGTAGAAGCCAATAAGCCAAAGGAAGAAGAACCACAGGAGAACACAGCTACTAACAATAGCAACAATGAAAAGTAGAAGAAGAAGATAATAATAATGACACTATCAAACTGAAGCATCTTTTCTTATTGCTGGGAAACATTTAATATAATATTAAAAAGAAAAGATTTTAAAATTAAAATACATAATCTCTCTCTCTAAAAGCATAGGTAAGTCACATTCAGCATACCTAGAACAGTATACCTAGAACAATGGTGCAGTGATGAACTTGGCCTGTTAATTAGGGCCTGTATATCACGGCTGTCCAAAGAAAAACATGCATCTTGATTTTTGTCGATTTCTGTTTTTCTACATTATTTGAACACGACGGCTGCCATTTACATTGTGTGAAGGTTTCATGAAGGATGGACCAATAGAAATGCTCCAAAATCACACAAAAAAGAAATCTGGTTCCATTGACTTCTATTGAGCGTAAGGAGTGTTTTTGTCTTCTCCTGTAAAGTTACGATTTAGGATGTATGTGTTATTCTGTGGACAAAGATGAAAACAAGGTTCCACTGGTTAAATTATCTTCTTATCTGCTTTCTAACACTGTCACCCTGTTACTGCTTGATGAGTACATGTCTTCTTGGCATGAGGGTGAAATCAAACTGCTCTGGAGGAAATCTTTCAGTGTGTTAAGAACTGCAGCCGTCGTTTCATTACTTCAAAAAATAAAAAAAATTAAAAAAAATCCACCCAGTGTGAAAAGACTTCACAATGACTAAGCATTAAACTGTAATGAGGTATAAAATAATGTCCCTAACGGTGTTTCCCGCATGTAGGAGTGAGGCAGTGCTACTCTCACACTCAGGAGGCACACATTGCATCTCGCTTCTGCTGGAGTTTTTTTTTCTGATATTTTAGGTTCAATATCATACGATGCAGACTAATCACTGCTACTGCAACAGCCCTACTTATAATTTATTCTATGTTTTCCTTTTCTATGCTTTGTACACTCAAAAACAGAGAGAGAGAGAGAGAGAGAGAGAAAGAGAGAGAAAGAAAGAGAGAGAGAGAAAGAGAGAGAGAGAGAGAGAGAGAGAGAGAGAGAGAGAGAGAGAGAGAGAAAGAGAGAGAGAGAGAGAGAGAGAGAGAGAGAGAGAGAGAGAGAGAGAGAGAGAGAGAGATAGGCACTCACACTTTTTGCAGTCTTATTGATTCTTAAGCCACAACCTTGCAAGTTTTAAAGGATGTTGCACTTGCATTGAGTCCCAGCCTAATTTGTCGCAGTGAACAAAATGAAAGGAGAAAGCAACAAACCCCACACCAGCAGTGAGACACGCATTCTCCTGTTCAGCGGAAGCCTACAGAGTGAATGTAAATGACTGACTGGTAGTCTCTGCTGGCTCGAGTACTGCACAGATGGGTAGAAGCAAAAGAGCAGACAGAGAAAACATCAAGACAGGACTTTACTGAATACCTCCTTACCTTACATCAAACCTGAAACGTTTTATTTGTAAAAATTGTTTTTAACACTCAAATTATATTCACCTGAGAAATAAGCTGCTGAAGTAATATTAGTCACATATAGTGGAGGTACCACCATCCTGCCTGTTACAATCTCTGCTCCTTGAAAGACTGCTTTGGTGGAAATGCTGACTGAAGCGCTCAGTCCTATAGGAAGCATTAGAACTGTGGATACAAAAAAAAGAGAAAAAGACAAGAAGAGAAGAAAAAAGAAGAAAAGAGGAGAGAAGAGAAGAGAAGAAAAGAGGAGAGAAGAGAAGAGAAGAAAAGAGGAGAGAAGAGAAGAGGCTGGATACTTAAATTACCTTCTATTCTTGCATGCATGTAAGTGTACAATGATTAGAGCAAGCTTTCAGTGCAGTAATCAGATATCTCTATATCCTTTTCTCTACCAGAGCAAATAGAGAGCGAGCGATAGACAGAGAGAGTGAGTGTGTGTAAGAGGAAGAGAGAAAGAATCATCTGGTACTTAAAGAAAGGAAACATTAAACCAAACTGCTCTGTTCATTAAGCTGTTTTACAAGGAGTTTTGTAGTTTCATTGCAAACAACACAAAACCCTTATAACACTACCAAACCCCAGCACACTCCAACAATCACCACAAACCTCTATTAACTACCAAACACCATCACACCCCAACAATCACCACAAAAACCCTCATAAAAACCACCAAACACCAGCACACGCCAACAATCACCACAAACCTCTATTAACTACCAAACACCATCACACCCCAACAATCACCACAAACCTCTATTAACTACCAAACACCATCACACCCCAACAATCACCACAAAAACCCTCATAAAAACCACCAAACACCATCACACACCAACAATCACCACAAAAACCCTCATAAAAACCACCAAACACCATCACACCCCAACAATCACCACAAAAACCCTCATAAAAACCACCAAACACCATCACACCCCAACAATTACCAAAAAACCCTATAAACACCACCAAACACCATCACACCCCAACAATCACCACAAAACCCTATACACACCACCAAACATCATCACACGCCAACAATCACCACAAACCTCTATTAACTACCAAACACCATCACACCCCAACAATCACCACAAAAACCCTCATAAAAAACACCAAACACCATCACACCCCAACAATCACCACAAACCTCTATTAACTACCAAACACCATCACACCCCAACAATCACCACAAACCTCTATAAACACCACCAAACACCATCACACCCCAACAATCACCACAAACCTCTATTAACTACCAAACACCATCACACCCCAACAATCACCACAAAACCCTATACACACCACCAAACACCATCACACGCCAACAATCACCACAAACCTCTATTAACTACCAAACACCATCACACCCCAACAATCACCACAAACCTCTATAAACACCACCAAACACCATCACACCCCAACAATCACCACAAAACCCTATACACACCACCAAACACCATCACACCCCAACAATCACCACAAAAACCCTCATAAAAAACACCAAACACAAGCACACGCCAACAATCACCACAAACCTCTATTAACTACCAAACACCATCACACCCCAACAATCACCACAAAGACCCTCATAAAAAACACCAAACACAAGCACACGCCAACAATCACCACAAACCTCTATTAACTACCAAACACCATCACACCCCAACAATCACCACAAAAACCCTCATAAAAACCACCAAACACCATCACACCCCAACAATCACCACAAAAACCCTCATAAAAACCACCAAACACCAGCACACCCCAACAATCACCACAAAACCCTCATAAAAACCACCAAACCCCAGCACACGCCAACAATCACCACAAACCTCTAAACACCATCAAACACCATTACACACCAACAATCACCACAAACCTCTATAAACATCATCAAACACCAGCACACCCCAACAATCATCACAAACCTCTATAAACACCATTAAACCCAGCACACCCCAACAATCACCACAAACCTCTATTAACACCACCAAACCCCAGCACACCCCAACAATCACCACAAACCTCTATTAACACCACCAAACACCATCACACCCCAACAATTACCACAAAAACCCTCATAAAAACCACCAAACGCAAACAATTACCACAAACCTCTAAACACCATCAAACACCATTACACACCAACAATCACCACAAACCTCTATAAATATCAAACACCATTACACACCAACAATCACCACAAACCTCTATAAACATCATCAAACACCATTACACACCAACAATCACCACAAACCTCTATAAACATCATCAAACACCAGCACACCCCAACAATCATCACAAACCTCTATAAACACCATTAAACCCCAGCACACCCCAACAATCACCACAAACCTCTATTAACACCACCAAACCCCAGCACACCCCAACAATCACCACAAACCTCTATTAACACCACCAAACCCCAGCACACCCCAACAATCACCACAAACCTCTATTAACACCACCAAACTCCAGCACACCCCAACAATCACCACAAACCTCTATAAACACCACCAAACCCCAGCACACCCCAACAATCACCACAAACCTCTATAAACACCACCAAACCCCAGCACACCCCAACAATCACCACAAACCTCTATAAACACCACCAAACCCCAGCACATCACAACAATCACCACAAACCTCTATAAACACCACCAAACCCCAGCACACACCAACAATCACCACAAACCTCTATTAACTACCAAACACCATCACACGCCAACAATTACCACAAAAACCCTCATAAAAACCACCAAACACCATCACACGCCAACAATCACCACAAAAACCCTCATAAAAACCACCAAACACCGTCACACACCAACAATCACCACAAAAACCCTCATAAAAACCACCAAACACCATCACACGCCAACAATAACCACAAAAACCCTCATAAAAACCACCAAACACCATCACACCCCAACAATCACCACAAACCTCTATAAACACCACCAACCCCAGCACATCCCAACAATCACCACAAACCTCTATAAACACCACCAAACCCCAGCACACCCCAACAATCACCACAAACCTCTATTAACTACCAAACACCATCACACCCCAACAATTACCACAAAAACTCTCATAAAAACCACCAAACGCAAACAATTACCACAAACCTCTAAACACCATCAAACACCATTACACACCAACAATCACCACAAACCTCTATAAATATCATCAAACACCATTACACACCAACAATCACCACAAACCTCTATAAACATCATCAAACACCATTACACACCAACAATCACCACAAACCTCTATAAACATCATCAAACACCAGCACACCCCAACAATCATCACAAACCTCTATAAACACCATTAAACCCCAGCACACCCCAACAATCACCACAAACCTCTATTAACACCACCAAACCCCAGCACACCCCAACAATCACCACAAACCTCTATAAACACCACCAAACCCCAGCACATCCCAACAATCACCACAAACCTCTATAAATACCACCAAACCCCAGCACACGCCAACAATCACCACAAACCTCTATTAACTACCAAACCCCAGCACACCCCAACAATCACCACAAACCTCTATTAACTACCAAACACCATCACACCCCAATAATTACCACAAAAACTCTCATAAAAACCACCAAACGCAAACAATTACCACAAACCTCTAAACACCATCAAACACCATTACACACCAACAATCACCACAAACCTCTATAAATATCATCAAACACCATTACACACCAACAATCACCACAAACCTCTATAAACATCATCAAACACCATTACACACCAACAATCACCACAAACCTCTATAAACATCATCAAACACCAGCACACCCCAACAATCATCACAAACCTCTATAAACACCATTAAACCCCAGCACACCCCAACAATCACCACAAACCTCTATTAACACCACCAAACCCCAGCACACCCCAACAATCACCACAAATCTCTATAAACACCACCAAACCCCAGCACATCCCAACAATCACCACAAACCTCTATAAATACCACCAAACCCCAGCACACGCCAACAATCACCACAAACCTCTATTAACTACCAAACACCATCACACCCCAACAATTACCACACAAACCCTCATAAAAACCACCAAACACCAGCACACCCCAACAATAACCACAAACCTTTATAAACATCATCAAACACCAGCACATCCCAACAATCACCACAAAAACCCTCATAAAAACCACCAAACACCAGCACACGCCAACAATCACCACAAAAACCCTCATAAAAACCACCAAACACCATCACACCCCAACAATCACCACAAAAACCCTCATAAAAACCACCAAACACCATCACACCCCCACAATCACCACAAACCTCTATAAACACCACCAAACCCCAGCACATCCCAACAATCACCACAAACCTCTATAAACACCACCAAACCCCAACACACCCCAACAATCACCACAAACCTCTATTAACTACCAAACACCATCACACCCCAACAATTACCACAAAAACCCTCATAAAAACCACCAAACACCATCACACGCCAACAATCACCACAAAAACCCTCATAAAAACCACCAAACACCATCACACCCCAACAATCACCACAAAAACCCTCATAAAAACCACCAAACAACAGCACACCCCAACAATCACCACAAAAACCCTCATAAAAAACACCAAACACCAGCACACCCCAACAATCACCACAAAAACCCTCATAAAAAACACCAAACACCAGCACACCCCAACAATCACCACAAAAACCCTCATAAAAAACACCAAACACCAGCACACACCAACAATCACCACAAAAACCCTCATAAAAAACACCAAACACCATCACACCCCAACAATCACCACAAATACCCTCATAAAAACCACCAAACACCAGCACACGCCAACAATCACCACAAAAACCCTCATAAAAACCACCAAACACCAGCACACCCCAACAATCACCACAAAACCCTCATGAAAAACACCAAACACCATCACACCCCAACAATCACCACAAAAACCCTCATAAAAACCACCAAACCCCAGCACACACCAACAATCACCACAAAAACCCTCATAAAAACCACCAAACACCATCACACCCCAACAATCACCAAAAAGCCCTATACACACCACCAAACACCATCACACCCCAACAATTACCAAAAAACCCTATAAACACCACCAAACACCATCACATCCCAACAATTACCAAAAAAACCTATACACACCACCAAACACCATCACACCCCAACAATCACCAAAAAAACCCTATACACACCACCAAACACCATCACACCCCAACAATCACCAAAAAACCCTATAAACACCACCAAACACCATCACACCCCAACAATCACCACAAAACCCTATACACACCACCAAACACCATCACACCCCAACAATCACCACAAAAACCCTCATAAAAACCACCAAACACCATCACATCCCAACAATTACCAAAAAACCCTATAAACACCACCAAACACCATCACACCCCAACAATCACCACAAAACCCTATACACACCACCAAACACCATCACAGCCCAACAATCACCACAAAACCCTATAAACACCACCAAACACCAGCACACGCCAACAAAACCCTCATAAACACCACCAAACACCAGCACACCCCAACAATCACCACAAAACCCTATAAACACCACCAAACACCAGCACACGCCAACAAAACCCTCATAAACACCACCAAACACCAGCACACCCCAACAAACCCCTCATAAACACCACCAAACACCAGCACACCAAAACTTCTGAGTGTTCTCTATTCATACTGTTCCAGAATGTTCACCCCTTATTCACACTCTTATGAAACATTCTCTCCTTTCTCACTGTACTAGAATTCTCTCTTTCTATCTGTTTTGTTGTTATTGACTGTCCTCCTCTTTTCACACCGGTTCATATTTGCTTTATCAGCTTTTTTACCCCTAAACATTCTAAACCCTCAGCAGACAGCAGAGAGTTGGCGTTTGTTGCTGTTTGTTGGTCTCGAGTGTTTTATACTCCAGCACAGCACCCAGCGAGCTTCTCCAAACAACACACAGCTAACACACACCAGCTGCAGACCACTCTCATTCAATTCATCCTCCACTCCCAAACAACACCACTGGCACACACTCCCGAACACACTCTCTCACTCTCTTTCTCTCTCTCTCTCTCTCTCTCTGGCAAACTATCCTCCACACTCACACACACACATGTACTAAGTTATAAGAGTATTGTGTTTCATGGCGGTCTCCCAGGCTGAGAGATGGAATGGGAGCTGCTGGATTACAAAGCCACTTCCTGAGAGAGTGAAAGAGAGAGAGAGAGAGAGAGAGAGAGAGAGAGAGAGACTGAGCATGTGAGTGAGCGAGAGAGAGAAACAGAGAGAGAGGGAGGGAGAGAGAGTGCACATGAGGTCATTTCTATGTAGATTAATAAGAGAGCAAGAGGAATGGACAGATTTCACACTAAACAATGGACCGTCGGATGTGTGATTCTCTCTCTTTATCTTTTCCCACTCCCTTTCTCACATTCTCAGCTCCTCTCTCTTTCTTTCTCTCTCAGTGTCTCTTTTTGTCTATATCTCTCTGTATATCTCTCACTCTTGCTGTCTCACTATGTATATACCTCTTCTCACTCTCTATCATTGCACTCTCTCTCTACTTCTCTCTCTCAAAGAAAACAAACAGAAGTGTGACACAGAGTAGTGTGTGAGAGGAATAATGAGAGAGAGAGAGAGAGAGAGAGAGAGCGCTCATTAGAGCTGGGCACAGGTAAAGACCTCTTCTGTTTTCCTCTGATGACCGTCACAGCTCACACACACACACACACACACACACACACACACACACACCTGTCCCTGGGTGCTGTAGCAGCAGGAGTGAACAGTGTCCTCTGACAGCACCGTAACCGTGGAAGACAGAACCATCACCACAGAGACACCACACATACACGCACACGCTCCGACTGCCTCTCCCCTCTGTTGTGCTCCACACTTGCCCCATCCGCTGCTAATAAGCAAGCAGTACAGCGTTAAACTACTCACTTATAGACCACTCACACTCTCACACACGCTGTCTGATGTCTCTGCTGAGGCACAGTGTGAACACTAGAGACCACTGACCCAGATTCCCATCATACGGCTCCCGAGCCTGCGAATGTGCGCGTTCCCACACGTTGCTTCCATATGTTCTCCTCACCCACGCCGTAATGAAAGGAGTCACTATTACATCACCGAAGACAAACCCCAATAAAGAGTGCAGGGCTGAGCCTGCTCACAGCGAGCTGACACACGGCCGGGGGTTTCAGCGCAGGACAAAATGAACCACTGTCTTCTACAAATCTTTGATTGTAATCTACTGATTAAACATCAATACTATGGTTCGAGAATTGACACAGTAGCACAAAACACATCGTGATATTTGATATTTTCTATATTTACTTAGACCTATAATCCAAATACAGGAAAGAGAAGCTCCACTCCTGAAGTGCCCTTCCAGCACTGTTAGTAAAAATAACAACACATGTATTATATTAAATCAGTCAAACGTCACCGAGAGCTGTTTCTGAGATAACACCAAATCAAAACACCAGCACACCCCAACAAACCCCTCATAAACACCACCAAACACCAGCACACCCCAACAAACCCCTCATAAACACCACCAAACACCAGCACACCCCAACAAACCCCTCATAAACACCACCAAACACCAGCACACCCCAACAAAACCCTCATAAACACCACCAAACACCAGCACACCCCAACAAAACCCTCATAAACACCACCAAACACCAGCACACCCCAACAAACCCCTCATAAACACCACCAAACACCAGTACACCCCAACAAACCCCTCATAAACACCACCAAACACCAGCACACCCCAACAAACCCCTCATAAACACCACCAAACACCAGTACACCCCAACAAACACCTCATAAACACCACCAAACACCAGCACACCCCAACAAAACCCTCATAAACACCACCAAACACCAGTACACCCCAACAAACCCCTCATAAACACCAGCACACCCCAACAAACCCCTCATAAACACCACCAAACACCAGCACACCCCAACAAACCCCTCATAAACACCACCAAACACCAGCACACCCCAACAAACCCCTCATAAACACCACCAAACACCAGCACACCCCAACAAAACCCTCATAAACACCACCAAACACCAGCACACCCCAACAAAACCCTCATAAACACCACCAAACACCAGCACACCCCAACAAACCCCTCATAAACACCACCAAACACCAGTACACCCCAACAAACCCCTCATAAACACCACCAAACACCAGTACACCCCAACAAACCCCTCATAAACACCACCAAACACCAGTACACCCCAACAAAACCCTCATAAACACCACCAAACACCAGCACACCCCAACAAACCCCTCATAAACACCACCAAACACCAGTACACCCCAACAAACCCCTCATAAACACCAGCACACCCCAACAAACCCCTCATAAACACCACCAAACACCAGCACACCCCAACAAAACCCTCATAAACACCACCAAACACCAGTACACCCCAACAAACCCCTCATAAACACCACCAAACACCAGCACACCCCAACAAAACCCTCATAATCACCACCAAACACCAGCACACCCCAACAAAACCCTCATAAACACCACCAAACACCAGCACACCCCAACAAAACCCTCATAAACACCACCAAACACCAGCACACCCCAACAAACCCCTCATAAACACCACCAAACACCAGTACACCCCAACAAACCCCTCATAAACACCACCAAACACCAGCACACCCCAACAAACCCCTCATAAACACCACCAAACACCAGCACACCCCAACAAACCCCTCATAAACACCACCAAACACCAGCACACCCCAACAAACCCCTCATAAACACCACCAAACACCAGCACACCCCAACAAAACCCTCATAAACACCACCAAACACCAGTACACCCCAACAAACCCCTCATAAACACCACCAAACACCAGCACACCCCAACAAAACCCTCATAATCACCACCAAACACCAGCACACCCCAACAAAACCCTCATAAACACCACCAAACACCAGCACACCCCAACAAAACCCTCATAAACACCACCAAACACCAGCACACCCCAACAAACCCCTCATAAACACCACCAAACACCAGCACACCCCAACAAACCCCTCATAAACACCACCAAACACCAGCACACCCCAACAAACCCCTCATAATCACCACCAAACACCAGCACACCCCAACAAAACCCTCATAAACACCACCAAACACCAGCACACCCCAACAAACACCACCAAACACCAGCACACCCCAACAAAACCCTCATAAACACTACCAAACACCAGCACACCCCAACAAAACCCTCATAAACACTACCAAACACCAGCACACCCCAACAAAACCCTCATAAACACCACCAAACACCAGCACACCCCAACAAAACCCTCATAAACACTACCAAACACCAGCACACCCCAACAAAACCCTCATAAAAACTACCAAACACCAGCACACCCCAACAAAACCCTCATAAACACCACCAAACACCAGCACACCCCAACAAACCCCTCATAAACACCACCAAACACCAGCTCACCCCAACAAACCCCTCATAAACACTACCAAACACCAGCACACCCCAACAAAACCCTCATAAACACCACCAAACACCAGCACACCCCAACAAAACCCTCATACACACCACCAAACACCAGCACACCCCAACAAAACCCTCATAAACACCACCAAACACCAGCACACCAAAACTTCTGAGTGTTCTCTATTCATACTGTTCCAGAATGTTCACCCCTTATTCACACTCTTCTGAAATGTTCTCTCCTTTCTCACTGTACTAGAATTCTCTCTTTCTATCTGTTTTGCTGTTATTGACTGTCCTCCTCTTTTCACACCGGTTCATATTTGCTTTATCAGCTTTTTTACCCCTAAACATTCTAAAGCCTCAGCAGACAGCAGTTGGTGTTTGTTATTTGCTGTTTAAAAATCAATATTGAGTTTTTGAGAATTTTTAAAAAATAAACCAGATTTTTCAAGGTTGCACCGTATTCAAACACACCACCAAAAACTTTAAGTTTAATGGTTTATATTTGACATTTTTTGTATTTTGCTGCACTAAATACAAAATTGTGCATCGTTTATCACAATACCGCCAAATATTATTTTTACTGCTCGGCTTAAATACTAGCTGGATAGCAGCCGAATCATCACAATCTACAATCTTATACATCAAATACTAATACTAACAGTTAGTCTCACACATACCGGCTGTATTATGGGTCACATACTCGTTAGAGCTGCCCGGTATGTATCATATCGTGTTTGAGATTGTTATACAGCTTACAATATATTAAAAGCACACAGGTTTCAGAACAGCGGGCAATATTGTGACAAATGATGTCACTGCTTTTCTGATCATATCGTGAACATCATCAGTACAGCACTTCTCAGCTGCACGTCTGCTTACATGTTTGCTCTGAAAAGCATTATTAGTCTCACTGGATTATTGCAGTATGTTAAACGTTGAAACCACCATCAGGAGCAACATCTTACCATCTTCTGCCGCTGACCGCGATGGTGGGATAAATTGGATGTTAATTTTTCTGGGAGTGATAGACGCCACACATCTTGTTGCTGAATTCCAGATGGACTCAGTAACATAAAACAGAAATGTCCTGTTATGACATACAGAATGTCCTGTTATGAAGTGCAGAATGTCCTGTTATGAAGTGCAGAATGTCCTGTTATGAAGTGCAGAATGTCCTGTTATGAAGTGCAGAATGTCCTGCTATGAAGTGCAGAATGTCCTGTTATGAAGTGCCGAATGTCCTGCTATGAAGTGCAGAATGTCCTGTTATGACGTGCAGAATGTCCTGTTATGACGTGCAGAACGTCCTGTTATGAAGTGCAGAACGTCCTGTTATGAAGTGCAGAACGTCCTGTTATGTAGTGCAGAATGTCCTGCTATGAAGTGCAGAATGTCCTGTTATGAAGTGCAGAATGTCCTGTTATGAAGTGCCGAATGTCCTGTTATGAAGTGCCGAATGTCCTGTTATGAAGTGCAGAATGTCCTGCTATGAAGTGCAGAATGTCCTGTTATGACGTGCAGAACGTCCTGTTATGAAGTGCAGAACGTCCTGTTATGAAGTGCAGAATGTCCTGTTATGTAGTGCAGAATGTCCTGCTATGAAGTGCAGAATGTCCTGTTATGACGTACAGAATGTCCTGTTATGACGTGCAGAATGTCCTGCTGTGACATGCAGAATGTCCTGTTATGAAGTGCAGAATGTCCTGTTATGAAATGCAGAATGTCCTGCGGTGAATTGCAAAATGTCCTGCTGTGAAGTGCAAAATGTCCTGCTATGACATGCAGAATGTCCTGTTATGTAGTGCAGAATGTCCTGCTATGAAGTGCAGAACGTCCTGCTGTGACATGCAGAATGTCCTGTTATGAATTGCAGAATGTCCTGCTATGAAGTGCTGAATGTCCTGCTACGACATGCAGAACGTCCTGTTATGAAGTGCAGAATGTCCTGCTATGACATGCAGAATGTCCTGTTATGACGTGCAGAACGTCCTGTTATGAAGTGCAGAATGTCCTGTTATGAAGTGCAGAATGTCCTGCTACGACATGCAGAACGCCCTGCTATGAAGTGCAGAATGTCCTGCTATGACGTGCAGAACGTCCTGTTATGAAGTGCAGACTGTCCTGTTATGAAGTGCAGAATGTCCTGTTATGAAGTGCAGAATGTCCTGCTATGACGTGCAGAATGTCCTGTTATGAAGTGCAGAATGTCCTGTTATGAAGTGCAGAATGTCCTGTTATGAAGTGCAGAATGTCCTGCTATGAAGTGCAGACTGTTCTGTTATGAAGTGCAAACTGTCCTGCTTTGATATTACATTTTTGCCATATCGCTCAGACCAGATCTTGGAAAAGTTCTCTAACATGGGAACAGATTAAAGTTAGTGCTAGTTTAATCACGCCCAGGTCCTCACAATATAGTGCTTTATTGGGCAGCCATAGAGTTTATCCCATTCATCACACATAAAGCTAGAGCATAAGCATTAGACTGATTACAAGAGGCTTTCTCAACCCCGCTGAGTACACGGGGTTCAGGTAAAAGAATGCACGGTATTATGAATGTCTAATAGAGTTGAATGAATAGGCCCAGCAGGGAACACAAAAGTCTTCTTAGTGGTTTTTAGCGTTCACTTATCACACAGGGCAAGTGGAAGATTACAGCAGACTTGTCTAAACGTGAAGCCAGCTAAATACGGCAATTCCACACAGGTGGTCCTCATTAAGGCAGCATGATCAAATGTTAACTGATGTTTCTCAGTGATACTGCAATCGCAAATATATCTGACACGGTACACTGCACTACACAAAGCCCAGCCCGGTCAGGCTGCATAACTTCGCAAGAAGGGTCAAAGGACACTCAGCAAGAGCATCTGAGACTGATCACACACATTATCAGCGCATTACGTTAGCTACTCTCAGGATCATTTGTCTTACTTACTTGTTAAACTCTTCTAGGTCCCCAAAGGTGTACGCCTCTTGTTATATTTAGTTTAATTATCTCTCACTGGTAGCTCATTGAAATACATGAGGGGAAATACTTCCAATTTCTAAACTTTAAATCAATATTTGGAGATTTTTTATGATTTAATTATTTCATTTTTAATTGGAAATCTCATTAAACCTTATTGTTGTGCACAGAATCTGGTTTTGCGGAAAAGAACAAAACATCCTTTGGCTTGTTATGTCATTCTCTGACAGCAAAACAAACCGAATGAGCTCAGAAGGGCAGAGCTGTTGATACAGATTGTAAATGTACATAATTGCAGAACTGCAATAAACAAGGCCATTATGCAATTACATTTCAATTGCTAAGTGATGTAAATTAAATGTACATCCGAAAGACGAGCAGGCTTGTGGGGGAGCCGGGTATTAGCTCACCTCCGGCTGCCGAAGTTGAGATACGTTTTTAATAACAACAGAGTCTCACTCTGATTGGCTGGAAGCTCTGTATTGAATACAGCATGCAGCTCATTATAATATGCAGTGCCTGTAATTATTAAGGTTGCGCTTTGCAAAGCAATGTTTTATTCCAGACCTTTTTCCCCCCATAGAGAATGAATAGGATGGAAAAGTGCACACCAATCTACTGCACTTCTGCTCGACCGACAGACACCGTTTCACATACACTGACTCAGGGCAGACGCCCGACTATGACAGTAATGTTGGTTTGACCCACACTCGTCTGTTTGTCATTTTTTTCCCATCCCTCTTTTACTCCCATAGAGTCCCATTCATTTTTGGACACACCGAAATATCATGGTTTTGTGTAAAGTACAGCGTCCAAACTGCTTGTACTCACTCCAGAGCAGGTCCCCAAACACTAATCAACAGACAAACCCACCTGCACTCCTATATTTGTCATTGATTCATCCCATAGTGTTGGTTTGACCCACATTTATCTGTTTGTCGTTTTTTTCCCCATAGAGTCCCATTCATTTTCAAACCCATACAAACATCACAGTTTCCACTAACCTACAGTCACAAAACTGCCTGTACTCACTCAGGGCAGATCCCCAAACACACTGACTCGCACTCCTCTACTTGTTGTTTATTTATTCCTCGTTCCTCACACTGCTTAAACTGCTTGACGTTCAGGAAATGCACTTTTCTAGTTTTCATTTTTTTACATGTGAAATACGAAAGAAGCATCACCTCGGAGATACGAATGCTGCGAGAGCCACAATGTCATAGATGACGGTCACGTGACCAACAGGTAGTGGAGAACGTGTCCATAAGCCTCACACGAGCTGCCCTTCCAAAGTCTATTCAATTCAGATGCACTACTGATGATTAAATAAATGCCCCTGCTGACGTCCTCCTACGAGGGCAAAACACATTCGCTTGATGAGTAGTGCTGTTTATAGCTGGATCTGCCCGCCTCCCATGCGAGCGACCATACCGCTAAGAGGACACATTAATTCTGCCTTTTTGGGATTAACTAATTGCAGACACGAACTGATACTTTGATTAATATGAGATTAATAGCGCGGTGCTGGTGTTTGTGTAAACTGTTCCACTCCTCCCTACCAGCATGCGAGATGGAGTGTCTCGTTCGCTGTTAAAAAAGAAAGAGAAAGTCTGCATTCTAGTCCATCGGTAGTCCGCTCCGTCAGCTGTAGCCTCGGGCTTTCGGAGAGACAGCGGATGTGTCTCGGCAAGTCTGGGTGACAGAAAAGAGCTTTAACAGAGCCATGAAAAACACACAGCCAGCACGCCTGATACTATTAAGCATTCAAAGCAACACCAAGGGAAAAAAATCTAGTTTATCGGATTGTCGCCTTAGCCCAAGCGCAGCCGATCGAGCCGGGACGTGTTTAGAGTCCCAGACTTCTTTAGATTTGCACGGAGCTGCAAGGAAAATAGCTAACAGGGAAAGGAGGCCTACGCACATTAATCAGCACTGCACTAAACTGCTAATTCACCATCAAACTGTGTAGTTGTTCAGTTGTTTAGTAATCTCATGCTGCTACTGTATGGTACTAGTAAAAAGTTTAGGCACCTAATTTTATGTTTTCCATAATCTTAAATAAGTTATATTCCAACAAAGCTATTCTAGTAGTGTGGTATTCTATATGTAGATCTATTTCTAATAATAATAATA
This sequence comes from Megaleporinus macrocephalus, assembly GCA_021613375.1. NCBI lineage: Eukaryota > Metazoa > Chordata > Actinopteri > Characiformes > Anostomidae > Megaleporinus > Megaleporinus macrocephalus. Next base: position 12,476,379 of record CM038719.1, read on the forward strand.
ATAATAATAATAATAATAACTAGAAAAGTGCATTTACCGAAGAAAACGCAGAAGGGTAACGCGTAATCGACAAATAGAGGAGTGTAGATCAGTGTGTTTGGGGATCTGCCCTGAGTACAGGCAGTTCTGTGGCTTGGGTTCGGCTGAAAATAAAGGGGACTTGAGAAACGAGGGATGAATAAACGACAAATAGAAGTGTGCAGGTCAGCATGTTTGTGGATTAGTGTTAGAGTGGTGTACATGCAGTATGGTGGTATAGGTTAAACGAAACCATGAGGTTTGCATGCACTCAAAAATGAATAGGACTCTATAGGGAAAAGGAGGGATGAGAAAAAAACAACAAATAGACAAGTGAGGACCAACCCATAATGAATTTGTGGTCAGGCGTCTGCCCTGAGTCAGTGCCTGTGAAAGGGTGTCTGTCGGTCGAGCAGAAGTTCAGTAGATTGGCGTACACTTTTCCATCCTATTCACTCTCTAGGGCAAAAAAGTCCAGAATCCATGCATCCAATCAAAAAGCTGGATATAAACCCAAAACATATCGATAATCTGGAGTTGGATATGGAGTTGGAGTTGCGTATTCGACCCCTCCTTGCGTAGTTTTCAGGGTTTCTCACTGGAACATCTACAATTGAACTCACAACCATTACATCCTCCTAATTACTTTGTGTTCATCATTAAAAACTAATGAGCCAAATGTCTGTCCTCATTAATGCATTACAGCCAATCAGTTATGGTCTGAGGAGAGAGGGCGAGGCCTAAATTGCTCCATTTGGTAAAAGCTTAATGACATACAAATAAAACACTCATATATATTATGCTAAATATGTATACTTTACTATACTGTATAAAAATTACAAACGTTGGACTGGTGGCATAGGGCACAGAGTTGTGTACAAGAGTAAACTGTACAGCTAAAACATTATCATTAGTTTAATCTGCTGCCTAAATTTAGTTTGTATTCATTTTTTTAGATGTCACAGAGTGTCAGAGATGATGGGATGATTGCATGATGCTAACTAGTAGGGGTGTAAGAAAATATCGAAAATATCGAATATCGGGATATTATGTTTCGTGATTCTGTATCAATTCTCAAAAACACAGTATCGATACACAGATTCCTGGCAGACAGTGAATCATTGCGAGCTGTGTTTAAGCCACTGGATGGCAGTGTTGTAATCCATTTTCAGCTCCACTCGAACATTAACAAGCAGTACAAGGGCGCAATGCTATTGTAAACATTGACAAACCTGTTCATCCAGTGGTGTGTTTTAATAGTAGGATTTGAAAAATCAAAATATATCACTTTACTTGCAGTATCGCAATATATCGTGATATATTGAATCGTTACCGCTGTACCGCAATACGTATTGTATCGCCGGGTTATTGCCAATACACAGCCCTACTAACTAGTACATTAAAAGCTTTTCTTGCTTGTTAAACTAAGCACAGAACTAAAAAAGGACTCTGCACAGATCAGTCTGATTTACTGCACAACCAAAATTGTGTGAAACTGATTTTTTTTGCTCTTTAATTTGTCAAACGTTGCATGCACACAAACCGTTACACCTGGGATTGTGTTCCAGGCTTTTAAGTTTTCACACAGTCACCACTTACAGTCTCCAGTGATCACTAGGAAAAAGTTGCACACTGCTGTAAAGCTGAGCTTTCGCAACTTTTCCGCACTCCGAGGAGTAATGCAGCTCTGATTGGAGCCTTTTGGCACTCGGACAACTTCTCCACTCTGCATTCCTAACATATTTTCTTCAGAGGGATTATTCTGTGAATTGTTTGCATTTATTCGTCCATAGGCAGGGTCGGGGGCGGGGAGGGGCATCACATCACAACGCTGTTAGCTCAGTTAGAAGTAAATTTTTTCTGTATACCCCCCACCACCACCACCCCCACGGCCCCATGGAACACACACATATCACCCTTGAATGCGACTGCCTCGAACGCAAAACTGGCGGCCTGATCATCCTTTACACTCTTCTCCTTGTCGTTCGCTCCCTTGTGCCAATGCCAAAGACACCCACACAGCCGCAGCGGAATTCAATAAAGGCAGCGAGTGACAGAACAACGCGCTGCTTCGTGTCAGTTGCTAAGCAAACTGAATCAACCCAATGACAATGTGACGCTGTTCGGGGGCCGCTGTGCCGTCACCGTGCCCTCAGAGAGGTAAACCATGTGAAATATCTGGATATTACTAAAGGTATAAGCGTACAGCCTGGGACAGTGTGTCGCGGACACGGGACAGCGTGGACAATATACTTTACACTTATTTCGTATATGAAAGGGTCACACCGTGCTGACACCACTAATGTCAGCATGGCAGCAATTCTGTTGTCAATTCTAATCACCTATTATCATTTAGCTACAGCAACACAGGACAGCTTGGTAGCAATTTAAACCAGAAGCTCTACGGGCTTTTCTATTCATGCTATTTTCCATGACAACGCTGGGGGGGGCATCTTTGTTTACTTTGTGTTAGAACTTCCAGCATGACCACGGACAGGTTGATACTAATTACAAGCAAAACAACAACAAACATAAAATGACTACCATAATATGTTCAGTTAGAGGGAATCACAATAATTGTAAGAGGAAAAACTGGCTTGAACAACAGTGTTACGAACACAGCACATAAAGATCAGAGTTGGGGGGCCGCCTTCCAGAGAAGAGGACCTGCGTCTATGGCTGAAGGCCCTAAATTAAAACATCCACCCAAATCTCTGTATGTCTGCTCTTACCATTGTGTGGAGGGGAACAAGCACCAGAGCTTCCTTATCCTAAGAAATGTTCTCGGTTATGAAGCTCAGGAAGCAGGCGCGTCAGTGCTTGTGAGTTAAGTAACTGTTTTCTGATCAGTGTCCACCGCGGTAGGCTATCTGGACTGTAACTAACACCCACACAGAGTGGCTCGGGCAGCAGGCTTGACTTGGGTTTTACCGGCTTTCAGAAATATAAACTCACCGTCTGTGTGTAGGAGTACACGCCCACCTTCCCACTATGCAGGTACTGATACGCTTCAGTACTTATATAGTTTTTTATTGCTGAACCGCCTACACCTTCCGAGAGTACAGAATAATTAAAAACGTCGCCGTAGGTAACCTCAGACCACTTTTCATATCCTCTACTCACTGTGTTATTAACCTTGGACGAGACAGTGTTGCACCATTCAAACGTCTTACTGAGAGAGAGAGAGAGAGAGAGAGAGAGAGAGAGAGACGCTGATATGCTGTAACGACTGTTCTCTTCTCTCTTTCTTTAGTTCTGTTTGGCTCGAGTGCTGGAAGCTGAGTAATATCTGGGAAGCTCTGGCTGCTCCAGAGAGACTCTCTGTGTAACAGTAACGTGTTAATGTGTGTATTACACTAGAGCAGTTAGCTTTAGCCCCGGAGCTAAGCAGTAAACATCCGCTCTGGTTCACGTCTACAGCCGTAACTAGACACACGTAACCGCCTCATTAAAAACATTGGCATTGTTTGCTATAAATTATTTTTTTCACTTGTTTGGCCGAACAGTTGCAAAGGTTTCGTGCCTGACTTTAAATCGGCGCTGCGAAATGCTGATATCGGCCGATGCCGATCACTAGTTGGGACCATTACCTCTACTCTATCAAACCTTGCAAGAGTTGCTATGTAGCTGTTCGATCACAAAGGTCACACGTGTGCAGAGACACAGACTCATAATTTAAATTGTATTTAAGTGATCAAATTGGTCAAAAAAGCCGGCGCCACACAAACTTTCAGCGGCTAAAAGTTCCAACAACTTCCAACAGACTGACTGATATAATTCCCATTTGAAGTTATCATTGAATCTCTTCATAAAAAGCCTTATACAGCCTGTATTGCTATACTCTCCGTTAAACATGACGTCCCTGATGTTGGGTTCCTCAGTGGCCCAAGTGTTTTACGATTTGCCAAATTGGAAGATTGCAAGTTCAATTCCCAGTGATAACAAAAAATAAAAAAATAAAAGACGTTTTTAATTATCAGAGCATTTCCACCAGCGCTGATAAGCCTGTGGGTCATCAATATCTGCCAATATTATCACCTAACCAACACATTAGCTGGGCCTAATCATTACACTCTCACACTGAATCAGTGCTCGGTGCACATTTCAAGGGCTTCTCATACTTGTGTCTATGGGTGGGCGATATGGATAAAAAATTATATCACAATATTTATAGACATCTTAACATGATACACGATAGGCATCACAACATTTCGTTTTTCTGAGATCTAATAAAGGAATGGATGAAATAGAACCTGTAGTGTCACCTTTAGAAACACTATAATAATAATAATAATAATTGTTATTTTTTATTATTATTAATAATAATAAACATGCAGCTAGTCAGTGTTCATTAAGTACTGCTGATATGCTCAGAAAAGTGGACATAATTTATTATGATAATGACAGAATATGACAGTCATAGTGTCATACTGCCCACCCTACATGTGTCTACATATATATTGTTGCATGCAAAAGTTTAGGCACCTCTGTGGTTTCTTATTTTTCATGATTTAAAAATAAAGTAAAAATAAGCCAAAGCATCCTCTACAGACAACACAACCCTGCACAACCACTGGTTATTGGCAGAATGTAAAATATCAGAAAATAATTAAGCATAAAATGTGAGATTGTTAAAAGTTCTGGCACATAAAGACAAAAACTGTGCACTACAATGTCCCTGCACTTATTTTCTATTAGAAAATTAATAAACACATGGAATTTGATCAGGGGAATTCAATCTGTGTGTACGACCGTGCTCTCTCTCTCTCTCTTTCTCTCTCTCTCTCTCTCGGAGTGGTAACAGTACGCCGGATGCTGCTGGTGACTGCACGTGTGACACTGAGTGAGAGAGTGAAAGTAATTTGGATATTCCCTCCTGCATGCGTGTGTGTGTGTGTGTGTGTGTGTGTGTGTGTGTGTGTGTGTGTGTGTGTGTGTGTGTGTGTGCGTGCGCTTCAGTAGTCAATGCTGATTAATCTCTGCCCCCCCCAATCCTGGCCATCTCAATTAGTTTAGCAACAAAGCTTCGGCGCCACGCGATTCTTAAGCCGCGAGTCAACTGATCGATCAAACTGATTGATCCATTGATCCATCTCAACATCCTTTCACCTTCCTTTCAAAGCCGCGTCCGTGTGCACGGCTGATCATTTTCTCCGTTCGCTGATTGACTCTTGGGTTTTTCACAATTCTGAAAATAGTGAGAAATGCTGTCCTAAGTGCTCCAAACGGTTAGCAAAATAATTGCCAATTCAATGGAGGAGCACGACAGAGCAGCCAGACCCATCCTGTATGTATCGTTAACTCACACACTCTCTTATTACAGCCCTCTGAGCCGGGAACGTTCACATGTGTGTCAGGATGAGGAAAGTTATGTGGACAGCACATTTTATTATCTGCATTTAAACGTAAACGTTCACACTGACAGCCATTCGAGGAGGAGAGGAGATGCACATGTGCGGGATAATGCCTGCAGTCAGTCTAGCTTCAAACCTCCAGCGGTAGAGAGCACTGGTGATGGGAAATGAGCTGATCAGACATCGTCGCTGACAAAAAAGCATCTTCAAAACGACAGCTTTACAGGAGAGGACAAAAACTCTCTTTACTTTCAATGCAAGTCAATGGAACCAGAATTTTTTTAAGCTCTTTTTTAGCTTTTTTATTGCCCCATTCATCATGAAACGTTCACACAGTGTGAATGGCGGCGTTTGTTTTCAAATGATGTGAAAAAAAAAAATAGACTAAAAATGGAGATGCAGATTTGTCAGTGGACTGTATGTTCTTATATGAACTAAAAGCAGTCCAAAGCCTTGTAGCGTCAATTACAAGAAAAATGGTTAAAACAGGAAAAAGAAACTAATAGCAACTAATTTTATTTAATAATTTAGAACTGAAAATAAACCTGTTTTTAGTCTCAAGCAGACACTGACGTATGCTCAAGCTCACTCAAACAAACAGCATGGTGAATAGGGCTGGAGCGATGCCTCGATATTATGTAGATTAGCTTAACGTGCCCCACAAAGATTGCCGCGCCGACTGAAAGCATGGATTTATCTGAAGCTGCAGCTCCAAACTATCGCTTGCGTGCATCTACAGTTGTGAGAGTGTCTCGCACAGAAAAACAACAGTGTGGTGCTCTGTCAGCTCTGCACAGTGGAGATGATCACAACAGTACAACTGCTATACACGAGACCTTAAACACAAACATCCCATAGAGCTTCATCAACACAGCAGCAGGACAGCACCTGTTTACCTGTTTATCTTATCTTAGCAGATTATTTTAAGATTATTAACACGTGTAACATCATTGTCTCATTGCTAACCGTTTCTTAATCGTCCAGTGTAGAACCGAAGACTGTTAGATACCGCGGGAGCTTTAAAACACACGTAGCTGCTTCTCAAACGGCTCTCTGCCAAAATATATACTCCACAAACTGACTGAGTTCTTGTGCATGAGGCGTGTAGGCTATGTGTCATTTGTGCCTCTAAAAGTCGAGTCGGAGCGTAGACTCTAAGTCTTTTTAACCATATATAGATCACTTGCCTAAATGTAAAAGTCTATAAACGTATTAAACAAGAACAAGAAGAAATCGGACAGTTTGTGGAGTATATATTTTGGCAGAGAGTCGTTTGAGAAGGTTCTACACTGGACGATTAAGAAACGGTTACCAATGCGACTTATGTATGTGTGTATATATATATATATATATATATATATATATATATATATATATATATATATATATACACACATACATATGCACAAAATCATCCATTGGTTACAAATCCATACCAAAAAAAAAAAATTCAATTCCTAACACTCAGTAATCTAGGGTTATCTAAAAATTAGTTGTTAGATTAATCAGAAAAAAGAACTGTTAGATTCATCGATTAAGAAATTAATCATTAGGTCATGAATAACACCACCTGCGCACACACACATTACCCTACAGTTCAGAGACGGCAATGCAGCAATTATATATTAATAATATAGGTGGGCGATATGGCCCTACAATAATATCACGATATTTCATGGTATTTTCCGATAACGATACTCTTGGCGATATGACAAAACAAAATTTGAAGTATACTACTGCAATGAAATGAAAATGAAAATGTATTATTGCTTTCGATATGATATGGCAGAATGTCACAATACTAAATAATGGGCTCCATATATCTCCATATATCCAGAAATGAAGTAAAGTGAATGATACTGGACAGATCAAATCTCTCTCTAGTTGATATATGATGGGAAACGAGAAAGTGTGAATTTTTCTTTTGCTAAAAACAGTAAAAAAATAGTGCTCTGATGTGCTAATTAGGGATGGGTGACATGGCATGATTTTTCAGAGTATAATATCGTTGACTAATCAATAAGATTCCAGTTATTGGGCAAGAGTCCCTCAATCACCTTCCACTCTAGTAGTTCTGGATGTCTGCTGAAATATGTAGATGTTTAGGCCAATTGTCACGTCTGATTGAGCTACGTCTTGCCTAATATTACTCAGTGGCCTAGAACTTGAACCTATTTCTCTCTGTACATGAGCAGTGATGTGAATTTGTTTTTAAATACAGCTGAAAATAGTATTAGGCACAACAAAGTTATTGCATTGACCCATAATATCCATATCTGCTTTGCATTCCTTACGTCCCCTAGTTTCATAAACAAGTTAGAAGGCACTCGATTCCTCTGTGCTCTACCACGGCTGGCCAAGCTGGACCTGAGCCACGGAGTAAAGTGGTAGGAGAGAGATAAGCATCTCTGCTGCAGTCTGAGCTTGCTCTGATTGTAGCGAGTGATCAGATCTATATCCATTTCTCGAAGTACGGACGCAGCCGCTGTGACCGGAAAGTGCTCATGAAGGCGACATTATAAAATAACAGAGCGCTGCAGCATTTGCCCAGTCACAGCTCACGCCGCTGAAATGCATGCGTCAGGATTGACCCGCTGCTCGGCAAGGCTGCAGATTTACTGCTTGTTGGATGTTTGCGATCGTGTGAGATGCTGCTGCTGCTGGGATTCAGGAATTTCTCTTCCCACCTCAGTTTAAAAGACAGTAAATACAGGCTGCGAGCTACAGCACCTCAGGTTAAAAAGCGACTGTAGACCCTGAACCCAGCCACACAATGCTCTAGTCTCTAAGCTATAACTTAACACTGTTTGAGATAATAAGACAGTAACCTATCATTAGCCTGTAAGCTAATGCATTCTGAGGGTAATACAAGGACTACAGCCAGAGTATATCTCAGATAGAGAGTGCTCACGGTATGTAAGCCACTGCATCTCCATTAAAAAGACTGAATAGCCTCTAAGTTAATACATTGCAGGTAAAATGACAGTAACCATATACTCTGAGTTAATTACTGCGCCTCAGTGCAGCGCCTATAAAAAAACACTGACTATAATATCTGGCATCCTGCTTTTAATTTAATAAGGACAGTGAATGTCCTCTAAGCTTCTGAATCGCAGGTAAATGGACAGTGAACATTGCATTTTAGTTCACAAACAGCAATTTTATCTTTCTAATTGCTGGACCTCAGTCGGTAGCTGACATACAGCATCTGAGCTATTGCCTATAGTTAAACAGACTGCACTTCAGGTAAAAAGACTAACTATAGCCTCTACTGCACATCAGGGAGATTAACTATAGACTATACTGCACCTCAGGAACACTACATACATACTTTACAGTATCTCATGGAGACTGACTATAGACATTGCACCTTAGAAAGACTGAATGTACCTAAGAAAGACCTACAGAACCTCAGCAAAAGTGGCTTTAACCTCTTCAGCGTCTCAGCAGACTGACTATAGATGTAACTGCATCTCAGGAAATCTAACTATAGACTCTACTGCACCTCAGGTGAAAAAAAGTGATTACATCCAATACTGTCCCCTAGGAAGCCTTACTATAGACTCTACTGCACCTCAGGAAGACTGACTATAGACTCTACTGCACATCAGGGAGATTAACTATAGACTCTACTGCACCTCAGGAAGACTGACTATAGACTATACTGCACATCAGGAAGACTGACTATAGACTCTACTGCACCTCAGGAAGACTGACTATAGACTCTACTGCACATCAGGGAGATTAACTATAGACTCTACTGCACATCAGGGAGATTAACTATAGACTCTACTGCACCTCAGGTGAAAAAAAGTGATTACATTCAATACTGTCCCCTAGGAAGCCTTACTATAGACTCTACTGCACCTAAGGAAGACTGACTATAGACTCTACTGCACCTCAGGAAGATTAACTATAGACTTTACTGAACCTCAGGAAGACTGACTATAGACTCTACTGTACATCAGGGAGATAAACTATAGACTATACTGCACATCAGGGAGATTAACTATAGACTATACTGAACCTCAGGAACACTATATACATACTTTACAGTACCTCAGGAAAAGTGACTAGAACCTCTTCAGCATCTCAGAAGACTGATCATAGATGTAACTGCACCCCAGGTGCAAAGAGTGACTACAGCCTACACTGCACCTCAGGAACACTTACTATGGACTCGACTGCATCTCAGAAAGACTTGACCATAGACTTGACTGCACCTCAGGAAGATTAGCTATAGACTCTACTGAACTTAGGTGAAAAAAAGTGAATACATCCAATACTGTCCCCTAGGAAGCCTTACTATAGACTATACTGCACCTCAGGAAGCCTTGGCTACAGACTGTACTGCACCTCAGGAGGAATTGACTATAGACCTCACTGAACCTCAGGAAGACTTGACTGTAACCACTACTGCACCTCAGAAAAAACTGACTAGTTTTTACAAAATAGCAGACAAAAAGAGTATTTATAGCCTACACTGCACCTCAGGAAGACTGACTATAGGCTCTACCACACCTCAGGAAGACTGACTATAGACTCCACCGCACCTCAGGAAGACTGACTATAGGCTTTACCACACCTCAGGAAGACTGACTATAGACTCTGCTGCACCTCAGGAAGACTGGCAATATGCTTTACTGCACCTCAGGAAGACTGGTTACAGACTCTACCGCACCTCAATAAGGCTGACTTTAGACTGTACTGCACCTCAGAAAGACTGACTATATACTCTACAGCACCTCAGGAAGACTGACTATAGACTCTACTGCACCTCAAGAAGACTGACTATAGACTCTACTGCACCTCAGGAAGACAGACTATAGACTCTACTGCACCTCAGGAAGACTGGCTATATGCTCTACTGCACCTCAGGAAGACAGACTATAGACTGTACTGCACCTTAGGAAGACAGACTGTCTGCTCTACTGCACCTCAGGAAGACTGGTTACAGACTCCACCGCACCTCAATAAGGCTGACTTTAGACTGTACTGCACCTCAGAAAGACTGACTATAGACTCTACTGCACCTCAGGAAGACTGACTATATACTCTACAGCACCTCAGGAAGACTGACTATAGACTCTACTGCACCTCAGAAAGACTGACTATAGACTCTACTGCACCTCAGGAAGACTGACTATAGGCTTTACCACACCTCAGGAAGACTGACTATAGACTCTGCTGCACCTCAGGAAGACTGGCAATATGCTCTACTGCACCTCAGGAAGACTGGTTACAGACTCTACCGCACCTCAATAAGGCTGACTTTAGACTGTACTGCACCTCAGAAAGACTGACTATATACTCTACAGCACCTCAGGAAGACTGAGTATAGACTCTACTGCACCTCAGGAAGACTGACTATTGACTCTACTGCACCTCAGGAAGACAGACTATAGACTCTACTGCACCTCAGGAAGACTGGCTATATGCTCTACTGCACCTCAGGAAGACAGACTATAGACTGTACTGCACCTTAGGAAGACAGACTGTCTGCTCTACTGCACCTCAGGAAGACTGGTTACAGACTCCACCGCACCTCAATAAGGCTGACTTTAGACTGTACTGCACCTCAGAAAGACTGACTATAGACTCTACTGCACCTCAGGAAGACTGACTATATACTCTACAGCACCTCAGGAAGACTGACTATAGACTCTACTGCACCTCAGGAAGACTGACTATAGACTCTACTGCACCTCAGGAAGACTGACTATATGCTCCACTGCACCTCAGGAAGACTGGCTATATGCTCTACTGCACCTCAGGAAGACTGACTATAGACTCTACCACACCTCAGGAAGACTGGTTACAGCCTCTACCGCACCTCAATAAGGCTGACTTTAGACTGTACTGCACCTCAGGAAGTAGGAAGACTGTAACCTCTACTGAATCTCAGGACACTGACCATGCATGCAACTGCAGCTCATGTAATAAAAAAAGAGTGACTATAGTCTACACTGCACCTCAGAAAGACTGACTATAGACTCTACTGTACTTCATGAAGACTGACTTTAGCCTCTACAAAATCTTAGAAAGACTGGCTGTAACCTCTACGATACCTCAGGAAGATTGACTGTAACTACATCTCAGGTAAAAACACACTGATTACAGCTTATACTGCATCTCACAAACAGACAATGACTAAAGCTTCTGTCACTCAGTTAAAAACAGTGACTAAAACATGAGTTACTGTCTCTCAGTTAAAAAGACTGGCTCGTCTCTGATACTGCACATCACTTAAAGACTGTGACTATGGCTTTTACTGCATCTCAGGTACTACAGCCTCTGAGCCACTGCCTCGCAGCTACATCGCAATGACAACAGCCTTTGAGTTGCTCTATCTGAGTTAAACACTTCTGAGCGACTGAGTCTCCGTTTAAAACAGTCACAGCAGCCGCGGAGCTAATTACTGCATCAGCTCAGGTAGAAGGACAGCGAGTCCGAGGTAACGATACCGCATCTCCGGTGAACAGACAGCGGACTAACCTTCATAATCCCACAGGGTGGGTTCCCGCTCGGCTGGTTCCTCTCGGCGGACGTGTCTCGACTCCGGCTGCCCACCGCAGGGCTGCTGAGCTCCTTGTAGCCGCCGTTGGAGAAGAGCCCCTCGGCGCCGTGGCCCGGGAAGCCCCGGCGAGCCGCATCGCGGCCAGGAGACGAAGCCTCGGCGGTAAACTCGAGCAGCGGAGCCGCCAAAGCGTCGGAAACTGCTCCCGGCTCGGCCATGGCGAAGAGCCCGTCAGCTACGAAACCCTGGCGCCGAGCATGAGGCACGGAGAGAGGCTTTTGTTCCTGAAACAAGCCGGAACGACAAGTCCCATGTGAACCGAGAACGAGAGACACACGTCCAGGAGAGAGAGAGAGAGATCAGAAATCCATGCGGCGAAAGACTGAGAGAGGAGAGCAGCACGCGGTCCTGCAGGAGATGAAAGTGAACAAAACTCTCTCTCTCTCTCTCTCTCTCTCTCTCTCTCTCACTCGGCTCGCTCGCTCTTTCGCTCTTGCTCTCTCTCTCTCACTATCTCTCTCACTCGCGCTCTCTCTCTTGCTCTCTCTCTCTCTCTCTCTCTCTCTCTCTCTCTCTCTCTCTCTCGCTCTTTCGCTCTTGCTCTCTCTCTCTCTCTCTCTCTCTCTCTCTCTCTCTCGCTCTCTCTCTCTCTCTCTCTCTCTCTCTCTCTCTCGCTCTTTCGCTCTTGCTCTCTCTCTCTCTTTCTCTCTCTCTCCAAAGGTCTAGTAAAACACGAAGCGCGCACCCAGATGGTGATCTGCTGTGATTGACGACCTGCGCGCGGTTACTGTCCTCACTTGTTAGTTTGAGTCTTTGGAAATATAATTGTATGCATTTCAATTATATCTATAATTATATCTATATTATTATTATTTGTATTATTATTATTATTATTATTATTATTATTATTATTATTATAGTGAGGGACCAAACCAGGACACACAGTGTTTGTTTTCTATACAGCACTGTTGTTGGTGACACATGCTTCACATCCAGTGTTTACAAAATATACCTTATTTTCACTTTCACTTTACTAAAAGCTTAAATTTGAATAATTCCTTAATGAATATATTGTATGATTATCTATTATTTTACATAATGTATGTATTATATATTATTAATATATGCATGTGTGCAAAAAAAGCACTTTATTTTCTATTTTTCCAGACAGGAAGCTTTTATTTACTCGGCAAAACACTTTATTTTATAAATATTTGAATAGTATTAATACGGTAAGTAGTGCTTTTACATATATCAGTGTGTTTATTTAACCCTTTTCAAGCTTTTTGTTGTTTACAGTTCTCATCCAAGGTTGCTGCTGAAGGAATTAAATAAATTCATACAATGTCTGAAGCGTCCAGGAAAAATCTGGAACTAACCTTTGTTCTTCAGACTAGCGCACAAGGTGTTATCTTCCTCTTTCTAAATATGATATTTATGCTACTCTCTACTGTATGCTTGTTTACATATGTTGTAATGATATCTGGTGTCCTTACTGGTGAAAATACACGTATTGCTTACCATTTTTTTAACTACTAAAATACAGGTTCTGAAACCTTACTGCATTTTCTTAAACCAAAAAAGTTTAACATAAATGCTCATCTTTAAACAGCATTTACAAAACCTCAGACTCAGGCAAAATGAATCGTTTGCCTTAAAACAGATTTACCTGTGCTCAAAACCAAACACTGCTCTCAAATCATAAACAGAGCCATCAAAATGATATACACTATCCAGCTGTCAGTAAACAATACACCAAAAATAGAAAACACACTGTACAAAATATATAGTTCTTAGAGAGAAGAACATTTTTAAGCTCAAAACAAATTATATACTTTTCTGTCATTGGCTTTTGATGAATGAAAACATATATCACAGTAGCTCAAGTGCAGTTCTTGTTCTTTGTTGATATGAACCTGCAACCAGCCAAAATCTATTGAGCAGTCAGTACTGTAAACAAATGGAAAGCACAATGTTAAGGGTCATACAATATGTGTATTACAGTGTATAGCCTACAATGTACAAATACTATACAGACTACTATGCACTGTACAACTCTATACAGACTACAATGCACTGTATTACTCTATACAGCCTACAATGCACTGTATTACTCTATACAGCCTACAATGCACTGTATTACTCTATACAGACTACTATGCACTGTACTACACTATACAGACTACAATGCACTGTACTACACTATACAGCCTAGAATGCACTGTACTATGCTATACAGCCTACAATGCACTGTACTACAGTATACAGCCTACGATACACCATACTACAGTAAACAGCCTACAATGCACTGTACTACAGTATACAGCCTACGATACACCATACTACAGTATACAGCCTACAATGCACTGTACTACAGTATACAGCCTACAATGCACTGTACTACAGTAAACAGCCTACAGTGCACTGTACTACACTATACAGACTACTATGCACTGTACTACACTATACAGCCTACAATGCACTGTACTACACTATACAGCCTAGAATGCACTGTACTACGCTATACAGCCTACAATGCACTGTACTACAGTATACAGCCTACGATACACCATACTACAGTAAACAGCCTACAATGCACTGTACTACAGTAAACAGCCTACAATGCACTGTACTACAGTATACAGCCTACGATACACCATACTACAGTATACAGCCTACAATGCACTGTACTACAGTATACAGTCTACAATGCACTGTACTACAGTAAACAGCCTACAGTGCACTGTACTACACTATACAGCCTACAATGCACTGTACTACACTATACAGCCTACAATGCACTGTACCACAGTATACAGCCTACAATACACCGTACTACAGTAAACAGCCAACAATGCACCGTACTACAGTAAACAGCCTACAATACACCGTACTACAGTAAACAGCCAACAATGCACCGTACTACAGTAAACAGCCTACAATGCACCATACTACACTATACAGCCTACAATACACTGTACTACAGTATACAGCTTACAATGCACTGTACTACGCTATACAGCCTACAATGCATTGTACTACACTATACAGCCTAGAATGCACCGTACTACAGTATACAGCCTACAATGCATTGTACTACACTATACAGTCTAGAATGCACCATACTACACTATACAGCCTACAATACACCGTACTACACTATACAGCCTACAATACACCGTACTACACTAAACAGACTACAATACACTGTACTACAATATACAGCCTAGAATGCACCGTACTACACTATACAGACTACAATGCACCATACTACACTATACAGCCTACAATACACCATACTACACTATACAGCCTAGAATGCACCGTACTACACTATACAGCCTACAATACACCGTACTACACTATACAGCCTACAGTACACCGTACTACACTATACAGCCTACAATGCACCATACTACACTATACAGCCTACAATACACCATACTACACTATACAGCCTAGAATGCACCGTACTACACTATACAGCCTACAGTACACCGTACTACACTATACAGCCTACAGTACACCGTACTACAGTACACAGCCTACAATACACTGTACTACAGTATACAATACATATATATATATATATATATACAAAGGCACTTTCTCATTCCCACCTTCAACAACCTGTTTGCTCTCTGAACTGGCTTATATTTGTTGTGTCACATCATTTGAAAAAAGTGAAATCAATTCTCAGTGGTTGTGTTCAGTGACATGTGCGCTTCATTTGTATTTATAAATGTTGCCGCTTGTGTTTAGCAGTATGGATGGCATGTAAATTAGAGTGCAGAATTTGGGTTTGGAGACTGAGAATGTGTTTAGAGCTTTGCTGTAAAGTGTAAGTGAGATGCAGACCGAACAGTTAGCTAAATGAGTTAAGGCAACTGGGAACTCTGTTCAGCCATTGGGATTTAGCATATTAGCAATTAGGAAAGAACTGTAAGACTTCTGCACAATAGCGCATATATAGTATGTGAGTTATTATTATATTATTATTATTATTATAAGTATTAATATAAGAGGTGATTCCAAACTTTTGAATGCAAACCTATATCATTATTGTATTGGAATAAAATAGAGATTTTATTA
Organism: Megaleporinus macrocephalus; assembly: GCA_021613375.1. Lineage (NCBI taxonomy): Eukaryota > Metazoa > Chordata > Actinopteri > Characiformes > Anostomidae > Megaleporinus > Megaleporinus macrocephalus. The sequence continues at coordinate 12,492,360 of CM038719.1, forward strand.
GAACTGAAAGTAAACCATAAACCAACTTCAGGTCCAAAAAGTAGCCTAAAGAAACTGCAGTATAACTTCTTAGTATACATCCAGCATCTATCAGCATAATAGCTAAAGTTCATTAAGCAGCCTGGGGCTTGTGATTGATCATCAGAATCTGAAACTAGAGTCCAGAGCCTTTAAAAAGCTGACTCAGACTAATGAATAAGGCATTCTAACGTGGTATCCTGTGAGAAACAAGTTTGTGACCCGTCACAGTAAAATGTATTGGCTATTGTATTATTATAAATGAGTCCAGATGTGTTTATTAAGCTCCAGCCCTAAAAGAAACATTTTCTGAGATGTTATCATAGACATAATAGAAGAACCTTTCTTCACAACCCTGCTCCTTTATTCTAAACCCTCTAGCACCATTTAGTTCCATCCCTCATCTATCACGCTTGCTTTTGATGTTCCTGGAAGAAACACTCCAGATGAAGAACTGCATCAGAGCACAGCTGTTTCTTTGTCCACTGATTAATGTCAGTCAGCCATACAATCTAAAACATTTACATAAAAATCAGCACTTATTGCCAAACTCTACACACCCATGCAATAAACAAATGAGCCAAGTCCAAGATAGTGGATTTTACTGATGGTTCTGATGGTTTTGGCTGGTCAGAGTCCAAATCTGATCTCACACTGACACAAACTAGCTTGGCAGTGTTGTCTAACGGTTTGAAGTTATCAGTACTGAGTGGAACAGTACTGACTATTGTTTCTGCAAAAGGTGGTCTACAAAACTTAATTAAAATACTTACTTAATTGCAATTTGTAAGATTTTTAGTTGAAAACATTCCAAACATAACTATAAATGATCAACAGAATGTAAAGAAATAACAGTGTTGACAGTATCATGTACTGCGTTACAGAGAAATCTACAACACAAGCTATGACCCATACTGTCTTGTAATACCGCTTTGTTCCTCAAGAGGTGGTAGTGAGTCACTGTAGTGTTGAGTCTAACATCAGTCCAACATGAGAGCACTGCCCAGATGGTGTATTCTAATCTCTTCTCAGGTATGATGACGTTCCAGCTCCCAGTTTGACCACTTAAGGACAGGTAGCCAATTGAAAGGACCAGTGTAGTGCTGTGATTGGTGACCTGCATGCAGTTATTATCCTCAGTTGTTAGTTTGAGTCTCTTAAAATATAATTCAAGTGGCTTCGTATCCAAAGTTTACAAAATATAGCTTATTTTCACTTTTACTTTACTAAAAGCTTGAAAATGTAAATAATTCAATAATAAATATACTTTATGATTATCTATTATTTTACATGAATTTATTATATATTATTAATATATGTAGGTCTGTATTCTGATATCTTCTCAAATATGTTGACAGTCCGGCACCCAGTTTGACGACTTAAAAACAAGAAGGCAATGAAAGAATCAATCAATGCAACAATGATTGAAACCACTGCCACCCACGCCATCAAGAAACCACGTTCAGCAGCCAACAACGGGATGTTATTATAAATAGATGCAAAACAAGATTTAGCATTGTTGCTGTTTTCCATCGCTGGAGACTCTTTTGGGAGTAAAGGGATGAAGTTTGATGCTAAACTTCTTCTAGACTGGTAAGTAAGCAGCTATAAATCCTCAGATTGAGGAGGAGGAACTGTGCTTTTCCTTGTTTCTTATGATAATTATGAACAGCACAACATTCTGATGATGTTGCTTCTTATTGTTTGGAGTATAAATTCGACAATAGTACAAATTTGGCGTTACATGTTGTCGCTGTCCAAAGAAAAACATGTGTTTCCATTTTTGTTGATTTAATATTTTCTATATTATTTCAATGTAGTAGCTGCCTTTTATATCCTGAAAGGTTCATGACAAATCGACCAATAAAATAAAATCACGTGTAAAAACAACTTATATTTAAAGTTAGGAAGGTTTTTGTCCTCTCCTGTGAAGCTACTATTTTGGAGATACAGTTTTTTCTATGGACAGTAATGATATGCTGTTGTACATGCATTGCCTGTAGAGGATGTTTTCACCGATTTTCATTTAGAAAATCAATAACACAGGTGTTCAAACCTTTTGCCAAACACGGCGCATGAAAGGCTTTTTTGCAAAAAAAATGACATGCCAACAATGACATGTAGCAACTTAATGTGATGTAGCTTTTTAAGAGCAATAAACACACTTGACATCTCATTCCTATCACAAACCCTGTAAACAATTTATAACTGGGACTTTTACATTAACCCACTCTGAGTGACATTGTTTACATCTTAATGATTTGGAAGATGGATGGAATTCCCCTTTAAGAAAACCCAGAGAGAAGTCAGCTCCAAGTTACTTCATTCCTCTACTGTAGAACTCTCTTCATCATGAGATTTTTATATTTCAGCATTTGGGAAGTGTGTAGCGAGGCATATCTGTTCTTTTTCTGGACTGGCGCTCTCAAAGGCTCAGTGGCATCACTTCCAGTGTAGCTGAACTGTTTAAAGGGCTAAATGTTCTGCCTGTACAAAATGCATCAGTCCCAAAATTAGTTTATAATGTCAGATGCTGATTATATCTCTGTATACAATACTGGCTCATATAAGTTCCAGTCAAAACTGCCATTAAAGGCACGATTGTTTTGGGATCTATCCGCAGAAATATAATCAAAATCCTTGGTATAATCTTCATTAGTGTATAATTACCTGTAACTTTGAATCTTTATGTTTATACTGCCTTCAAATCTGCGTGGAATCAGGTAGTCTTCCAACAGAAGCTGCAACTCCAGGTGGGATATTTTGATATAGTAAAATCACCCTAGCAAAAATACTACCAGCATTAAAAGTATGAGGTTAAAGTTAACTATTTATGAAGAAGCATCTTGTTTGAATTTTCCCATTTCGCCTTAAATGGTTATTACACACCTCAGGCGAGAGTATTAGTGCAGCAACATTTAAGGTGGAACGTTAAATTTCATCGGAAAGCTGGAGAAGTTCCTTTTTAAAAGTCTTAGCAGCAGTGAAAGAATCAATAGGCTGTTTTTATAGCCTAGATCAGCGTATCGGTAGTAGTGATGATGATATTAAGCTGCATTGTATTAACACTAATATCCCCACATAATGTTTGAAATGCTAAATTGCTACTAATGATTGAACCGTTGGGTAGAACTAACTGCTAGAACAGTGCTGACAAGAGATTGATTGTGTGTTGAGAACAATATGAGAATTCAAATGTTGAGGTTCAAACTTATTATTTACCAAGAACATACAAGAAAAAAGCAAAGGAGGGTGAAGAACATACAAGAAAAAAGCAAAGGAGGGCGAATCCACGCCATCAGAGAAGATCTCACAACTGGACTGACATTTAGGTACCCTGAAGTTCTACAGTAGGTAGGGGTGTGTGTGGGTTTAGCCTAAGACTGCTAAAACTTAGGAGATGTGGATCTCTGCAGGCTTCACTGAAGCAAGTTTCCTGAAGCTGTAAAGGAGACAAACGGTGGACACACTCAACACTGACAACATTCATTTTATATATGTGATAAAATAGGTTTCCTTTTTTTACAGAAGCTAAAAAAATGAACAATGGTTTTAGGCTTGTGCCCATCACTGTATACTTGAATCAAAACCTACCTGTAATGCATCTTCAGAGGGAGGAGTTGCACTGCATTGCAGCGGAGTGAAAAACAACCATTATCTGCTACATCAAACGCAATCATTTCTGTACCCATTGACTCATACTTATGTTGAAGCAGCTGCCTATTGAATACTATTAGAAGTGTGTTGTGAGATTTTCTGATTTTTTCTACCGTACAGGATAACATGCTGAGATTACTGGCTGCTGTCACCGTGTGCCGCTAATAGAAATCAGGTTGAAAGACACTGAAGTATCCCTTTAATTTGGCAGGGTGTCCCTGGAAGGTGTGGATTAGATAAATCAGGGGAGTCGAAATTGAATTCCGTGAGCGTTTAACTGGAGAACGGGAAAGTGAAGCGCCGTCTGGTGCCAAAAGCAACATCTCCCACTAAAAAGCCATTAGTGAGTAACAAACTAAGGATTACAAGTTCCTCTTCGCATTACATGCATGAACGTTTTCACTTGCGGCCGCTTTTTATGGAGAAATAAAAAAAATAAATAAATAAAAAATACTGTTCTCTGAATTATTCACTCCTACATGGAAGTAGGCAGACACAGATGCGCATGAGCACCCCAGAAGGCTCACACAGACAGACCAAAATAGACAGACAGACAGACAGACGGGCAGACAGACATGTGCACGCAGACGCGCGCACGCAGACGTGGCTTGGCAGCCAGTTTGGGTAGAGACAGAAAGAGGGAAACATTATACAGTCCATCTCTCTCCTGCAGAGCGGCCAAATCACATTACACTGTGCTGGTATGAGAGGAGTCATGTGCTCTTCTGCATGAGGAGCTATTACCGCATGAATCATCACTGCCAGACTACTGCAATCAAACTCTGAGCAGGGTCATTATATGGCCAGACAAGAGCAATAGAACTCAGACCAGTCTCATTAACAACAGACCAGAGCAATCATGTTGGGGCCTTAATGACAGTCAGCCAGAACTAATCAAGAAGTGTCAGCAATTTGGGTTCGAGGCAATCAAAACACAGAGCAGTGCCATTAGCAGCTGACCGGAGGCATCAATACAAAATCAGTTTATGCGTGTGAAGGTGAATCAGGGCGCCGTGAAACTGGCCCCGTGCGCCGCGTCGAGCTTCGAAGGACAGGTTATTCGGATGAGGGCCATTTGAAAGCTCTGGCCTACATGCCATTTACAAACTTCGAAACACATAAGGAGGATCACACTCTGGATCTGAATAGAATCAGGATCAGAATTGGACTTTATTGGCCAAGTACGCTCACACATATGAGGAATTTGTTTTTGGTTACAGAAGCTCACAGTGCACGATAACTGATATTACAGAAGTAACAAACACACCTAACCTAGTCATCCTCCTACACACACACACACACACACACACAGTGACATACACGCACAGACACACACACACACACAGTGACATACATGCACAGACACACCTGTAAACTTGTGCAGAGTTGTATATTTAAAGTAAAGTGCTGAGAGCAGTAAAGGACAGTGCAGACTAAATTAAATAGATATTAATATGAAGAACAGAAGAGTCACTGGGTGAGACGGTGGTACAGAGTGTTTAGAGACTCTATCAGATAAATAAAAGTGCAGTACAGAGAAGAAGAGTGAGAGAACATCTGGATATGGACGTATGTATGTAGTAGACTGTACAGAGAAAGAAGAGTGAGAGAACATCTTGATATGGATGTATGTAGTAGACTGTACAGAGAAAGAAGAGTGAGAACATCTGGATATGGATGTATGTATGTAGTAGAGTGTACAGAGAAAGAAGAGTGAGAGAACATCTGGATCTGGATGTATGTATGTAGTAGACTGTACAGAGAAAGAAGAGTGAGAGAACCTCTGGATATGGATGTATGTATGTGGTAGACTGTACAGAGAAAGAAGAGTGAGAGAACATCTGGATATGGATGTATGTATGTAGTAGACTGTACAGAGAAAGAAGAGTGAGAGAACCTCTGGATATGGATGTATGTATGCAGTAGACTGTACAGAGAAAGAAGAGTGAGAACATCTGAATATGGATGTATGTATGTAGTAGACTGTACAGAGAAAGAAGAGAGAGAACATCTGGATATGGATGTATGTATGTAGTAGACTGTACAGAGAAAGAAGAGTGAGAGAACATCTGGATATGGATGTATGTAGTAGACTGTACAGAGAAAGAAGAGAGAGAACATCTGGATTTGGATGTATGTATGTAGTAGACTGTACAGAGAAAGAAGAGTGAGAGAACATCTGGATATGGATGTATGTATGTGGTAGACTGTACAGAGAAAGAAGAGTGAGAGAACATCTGCATATGGATGTATGTATGTGGTAGACTGTACAGAGAAAGAAGAGTGAGAGAACCTCTGGATATGGATGTATGTATGTGGTAGACTGTACAGAGAAAGAAGAGTGAGAGAACATCTGGATATGGATGTATGTATGTGGTAGACTGTACAGAGAAAGAAGAGTGAGAGAACATCTGGATATGGATGTATGTATGTAGTAGACTATACAGAGAAAGAAGAGTGAGAGAACATCTGGATATGGATGTATGTATGTGGTAGATCGTACAGAGAAAGAAGAGTGAGAGAACATCTGGATATGGATGTATGTATGTGGTAGATCGTACAGAGGAAGAAGAGTGAGAGAACATCTGGATATGGATGTATGTATGTAGTAGACTGTACAGAGAAAGAAGAGTGAGAGAACATCTGGATATGGATGTATGTATGTAGTAGACTTTACAGAGAAAGAAGAGTGAGAGAACATCTGGATATGGATGTATGTATGCAGTAGACTGTACAGAGAAAGAAGAGTGAGAGAACATCTGGATATGGATGTATGTATGTAGTAGACTTTACAGAGAAAGAAGAGTGAGAGAACATCTGGATATGGATGTATGTATGTAGTAGACTGTACAGAGAAAGAAGAGTGAGAGAACATCTGGATATGGATGTATGTATGTAGTAGACTGTATCCAGAATGTTGTAATGTTGTAAAGGCACTAACTCCCCCCCAGTTAAGTGTTGCTATATGGCAGCAGTGAGAGGAAGTGCTCTGTTGGCTGTCCTTCACATGGGGAAAAATTGGCCCCATAATGCAATAAAATATGAAGTGCCCTCTAGAGCAAGAACATTTGAGGGTGTATCCTAATGAGTGCCCCTCTAGTGGAGAAAACGTGATGCACTGCTCCTTAAGGTGCCCTTCCAATCGGCTAAACTCGATGTTCCCTATGGACACCCTTCCAGTGGATAAGTGCCCTCTATGCCACCTCCTACATGATAGTTTTGAAAATGGGATGCATTGCTTTATAGGCTACTGCCACTGGTGGGAAAACATGAGTAAGTGCCCAATAAGGTGCTTCTCTAATGGAGAAATTCTTCTCCAGTGCATAAAAGGAGGAAAGCATTGCTGTGAGGGATCTCCCTATATGTGCGAGAATGGCTAAAAGAAGAATTCTGTTATCACTCCTCCACCCACCCATCTCACTTTCCTGACTATAAGCTCACAAATCAGCTTTCTAATTAACATTGTGTGTGTGAGAGAGAGAGAGAGAGAGAGAGAGAGAGAAACATCAGTTCTTTCTGAGTTTTACTTCAGAGGTGTTTGTGAAATGAACATTTTTGAGGTTTACACTTCCCTGTGTGTTTTTAGCATAAAGGTTCACTACACTTAATAACATTACTGGTAGACTTGTTGACTTTACCACTTGGCGATGATGCTACAAGGTTGATGTTGACTAGTTTATGATAACCCAGCATTTATGACCATAACAACATGGTGTGAGCACTTCCTCCCAGCACCTGCAGAGGTCGCAGTCTTCGGAATTCTAGGTAGCCCCGAATACACACACACAAACACACACACTCTCCTGCACGCGCTCACTCACTCAATCACCACACACACCAGGCACTCATCACAGTTCACGGCAGTAGCTCGTTAGCACAGCCCATATAACCCAGCCATTGTTTGTGACAAGTCCTTACCTGTTCCGTGTTCACAGGCCAGCGTCTGACGAGCCTCCCTGTGGGTCCAGCCTAACCTCTCATCTCCGCAGCGGGGTCCTACCGTTATCCCTGGAGCCCTTAAGGCCTGCAGGCTCGCCGACCTGCCTGAGCACTCACCTCCTGTCATCTGAACTCACCCCTGATGTTTCTACCCCACGGGTCACCACGGTGTGAGGTTGGTGTGGCCACCGGACATTGTGTTTGGGCTTGCTCCCTCAAGCGAGCTTTCTCCCCAGCTCCCGCTTTTGTAACTAGCGAATGTGAACTGTGTTCTTACGCTCCCCCTGGGAACAGAGGGAGGGGTGTAAACCCCCACAGTCCTCTCCTGGTGAGCTCCGAAACAACGGAAGGACTAACCTCTGTTTGTTTGAACTGTTCAGACAGGGCCTAGTTCCTGGGTTTCTTCCCAGCACTCAGGGACCTACCCTGTCTTCCACTGCTCAGATGGGAGAACTACTCCTGGGGTCCTTGAGGCTCTGTGGCTACCAACAGCGGCTACCCCAACACCTACCAACTCACCTGCTCCAGTAGCCGCTTCTCCAGGCTGCCTCGGATGCCAACACACCCGGTCTCCTGGGACTCTCCCCTCTGTGGGCCCAGCTTGGCGCTTTGTGTTCACATTTCATCCCCTTGTTTGAGTTAATAAAGTCTTGCATATGGATCGTCATGCATGTCCGAGTCTGATTCGTTACAGATGGATTCACAGAGAAAACTAAAAGAATTGGAGTCTGAAGACTTTGGGGTCCATATCTCCAATTGGATTAGCAAAGCAAAGTTCAGCTTTGTCATGAAAGTCATATTATAAAGTTGCAAAGCATTCCCTTCACCTTCCCTTCACCTGTAGGTTTTATTGCTGACAATTAGTCTGTGTCTACTCGACTCTCAACACATAACTGCCCAGCCAACATGTCCATGTGGGGCCTATAGGAGTTTTATCAGTGCTGAATGGGCTTGATATGGATGTATGTATGTAGTAGACACATGGGCTTGTTTTTGGTTTTTTGATTGGTAATACACAGGCTCCAACTGGGTTATACATTTGGATCTGTTTGTGGGCTTCATTTGGGTAACAGTCGTGGGCCCCAGGTAAGCTACAGTTGTGGGCCACAATTAGGCTACCCCAAGGGGCCTAGCCAGGTCAAGTTTTTTCTCTTTAACTGTGGGGCCAGTGAATGCTTGATCATTTGGGCCCCAATTGTAGCCCAGATTAATGATCCAAATGGGCAAACACACACAGGATCTATATGGAGCTTATGGACAAATCATTGTGGGCCTCAAATGGATTGCCTAAAGGGAACCCAATTAGAAGCCCATCCTTAACCCATGTGGGGCCTAAATGGACATGATGGCTGGGTGTTTACTTTCCAAACCCAAATGTAGACTATTAATTAAATAATGCATGATGCATCATAGCTTTTTGTGCTGTTGGGGCCCCTTATTGTTCAGCAGGTGCCTTTTTCACTCCTGCTCTTCAAACAGCCTAAGCTCACCACTGGATAAAGTTTATCACTTTACCCAAATCATTCTGATTGTAGGAACTTGATAGTTCTTGGCATAGGTAGCTACTTACCTAGCTGAGCATAGCTGTCAACTATGACACGGCAAGGAACTTCAAATACAGCAAATCTGGGGTTTTTAACCATTCGCTTGGACACTATACACCTGTTGACGTAAGAGACGGGCCTGTAATTAATTGCTTTTGTATGCTGTCAGGTGGTATAGTAGCTAAATCATTTGCGTATGTTTTGAAAATGTGAATGTAGGGTTGTTGGTTGTCATATTTACTGCAACAATATACTAAATGTTTGTTACCTGCCTACAGTTGCTAGTATGCTAAATAATGTAAGTAAGCAAGTTACACGTCCTTGAATCACTACTGAACAGCCCAGCCATTAAAAAACTGCCAATTTTAATGGTGCTAATTTGCACCAGCATGCTAGATTGCATTGACCATTTTGAAAATAATAAACTAGTTGATAGCTTCTTCTACTGGCTCCTCCTCTTCTGCCAAATATGGGCCTGTGGCCACAGAGTGCAAACAGTCTGCAGCATTCCACACCAGTTGACTGAACTGAGTTTAAAGGCTTAAACAAATGTGTGTACCATCAGCTTTACAGCAGCCAGTCTAGCAAAAAAAAAAAAAACGATTTATTTTTCACAGCCACGTCTTAGCGATTCCCCAGCGTGAACACACTACTTGCATAGTGGCTAGTGCCCTACAGAAGTACTTGATTCCAGACACATCTACTCAGTCCCTTCAATCAGCTCCCGAGAGACTGTATGAGCTTGGCATTCCCACCTGCTCCCACACCAAGAGATTAGCGCAAGACTCTGTGCCAGGCTCAGCTAGGCTACACACCTGCCCCCTCACTGCTGCTAATGAAGGTTGGGAGCTGAATCTGCCTGCTACTGAAACTGCACCAGCAGGCTGCTTTTCAAGCTTTGCAAATAATACACCCACAAAACCCACAGACGATGCTGTCTGAGAAAAATCACACAAAGGTATACAGCCTTGAATTCGGTCGTTCTCTGGAATGCTTATCTCGCAGCTAATGGTATAAACCTTTGCTGGTATACACAAGCCTTTGAGGTATACTGATGTTTCACTGTTCAGCAAACAACATCAAATGCTTTATTCTGAATGTAGTCGAGCAGCCAAGACAAGATTAGTGTCTAACCTGCTTCCTTAGTTTTGCACTGAGGCTGCAAGGCCAATGTAGCAAACAAGCAACTGAAGTTTATTAGCACTATGCTAAAAACTCCATAGATCACCACACACTTGCTAGTGTGGAGTTGTTGAGTAATCTTAAAATAGACTTGCTTATGGGCTTTTGGACAATGTATGATGGACGCTGCGATTATAATAGCCATGCACTGTATGCTTGTTTATTTTTATATCTGACAGTATGTGGTATATTGCTAGGAACCATATACGTATGTCTATTTAAGATGAATTAAGAGATGAAATAACATGAAATGATGCATTCAGCTGAAACTTGTAGCAAAGGCAAGTTTTCTTCAACTGGGAATTCTTACTAGGAAGGTGTTTTCAAGGTGAGTTCAACATTAACATACATCCATCTCAAACAATGTAGTCACTTCCCACATACTTTCATGCATTCTTTACGTTGGCATAGGTGTTAAGGACATATGTAATACATGCACTAGAGGGCAGTCTAGAGTCAAATGTTTCTGTTACAACAAACATGGCAACAGTGGAGGAGTTCTTCTACAAAAGAGACAAACGGTGCGTCCGAAATCGTCTACTTGTCTACTACTCAGTAGCGAAATCAGTAGGCGAGCGTGGCTAGTATGTCCAAGTACTAGGTAGCTAGTAGTAGGCGAAGGGTACCCAGATCACCTACTGAATCAGCAGCCATTTTATGTAGGCAAACACACCACACTGCACTATCCCATGATTCACCTGGAGCCCAAACGGCAGGAAAAAAGCTGTGAAAAGCGGAACGTCGGCTGGGTGTACGTAGCTATGGCTAGTGAACTGCCCCCACAGAAGTTAGCGCTACTGCTGGTAAACAATAATTAAATTCCTCCCATTTCGTCTTCTCAGAGCTTCAGCTCGACACCGTCTGAGTACATATTCAGACAAAAACGCAGATCAGTGTCACAAAAAGCTTCTAAATCTGTCAGTAAACGGAGCTTATAAATGAATAGCAGGACTTTTACGGTGGAGGTCTGACGTCTTGCGTCACAGGACGCTGGCAATATGGTGAACATAGCACGTCTGAGCTTGTGTGGCTACTAAAACTCGCCAACTGAAATTACCTACTAGTCTGCCGCTCAAGCAGAACGTACAGGCTCTAATCTAGTACCTAGTACTAGTAGGCGATTTTGGATGCACCTAAAGGCTGTGTTGTGGACAGCAGTGGTCTGTAAGGCCATTAAGTACTTCATAGCTTGTGGTGGGAGAATCATTTTCACTTATATTACCAATGAGAGAAATTGATGTTGTATCTTGCTTGAGCTATTGGCTACACTGTCTCCATGATTTCCATTAGTGCTGCTCCGATTTGAGCATATAGGCTTTTAAATGCATGTTTTCTGGACCCAACATAAAGATAAATGGGACTTTACACATCATGTCAACATGGGCACTAAGACTGTTAGTTATAAAGTACTAGTAAATTTATCTTTACAGACATTGAACATGCAGCTTAGATACACCAAGCAGGACGAGCAGGAGACCTGAAATCTCTGAGCAACCCATATGAAACTAAATTCAAACGCCAACAGAATATAACTGCCATACCATTTAAGATGCAACAGGAAATTTAGACTAGAAGCCAACTTTAACCTTGTTTCACCGGAACACAAACCCACCAGATATTTGTGAACAGGCTTTCGGTTAGATATTTCAGAATGAGGACAGCAACTTTTGAAAAGCTGTGCTTCAAACTTGAACTCTCTGCAGGGTCAGTCGTTTACAGTCACCGCCCACCACTGAAGACGCATTGCATTGCAAACTGGTTGTGTAAAGCATACAGGGTCATGGGTGAAACGTTTGGCGTACACATGACAGCAGTTCATCGTTGTGCTTTGGCTGTATGCCAAACAATAAGATCAGCCAGAACTGAATCATGTGACTTTATGGCTTGATTTGTGAATTTATAAAATTTGCAGGAAGTCGGTGGATAAAAACTCACTTGAAATTATAGGAGTAGTTCAGTCACCATATTAACACAGTACATTTATAGTACTGGCTCTATTCAAGGTATCACTTGTATCACTAGCATGTTGCTAACAATTTCATAAGGATGTCCATGTTTTTTCTGAGCTTGATTGTGTGGGTCCAAAAATCATTTCAAGTTCTGCTTTATCACTTCGGAGTTAAGTTTAATGCAGCTTTTCTTACTTGTTAGCTATGTTAGCCTAGTTTATAGCTCAAACTCTGGACACCGAACATCCCTGCTGAAAAAAGCCAATTGGAACAGTTTAACCTTATGGTTTTGCTTTCTGATGTGAATTTGCTTAATGATTACCAGTACAGACCACAAGTGTCCTGTATGATACCTTTAGCTCCCATTAGGAAACCCGAACACCTGTTAAACTATAAGAACCCTTTACACTGAGGTATCAACCCAAAAGGAAATGCCATTAGGCCTTGTTTGGCCTTCCAGTCAAAATCCAATTTTGGCAGATTCAGATATTATTCAGATTCATTCTTGATAGCTTGGACATCAGAAAACCACAAAATATCTGATTTCTGCAAATTAGATCCAAATCACATTTGGAGGTGGTTCACAATGTGATTTCAATCAGATATTTACAGACGCGTCTCACTGTGGATGCTTTGGACGCTCCAATGGGATTTTAATGTGTCTTTTGTGTCATTTGCTGTGAGACAATCAACAATGTCAATATCTAGAGTGTCGGATGTTCTGGGATTTGCTAAATAGTTACTAATGCCTACGTCATTACAACAGCAAACCATGCGGATCGGCTGGTGATGTCCGGATCACCTGCACATAGCAGTGCGGAATAGTCGTCCCAGAAGATCTGATTAGAGCAACAAATCCAATTTGCCTGCAGTCTGAACACAGCCATGGACACCATCAGAAACCAGAACTTGTAACGTTTCTAGGATTTTCTCTTTAGCAGGCATGTCTTGGCCGATCAGCTGTGTTTGGAGTAAAGAGTAAACTGTGCAATTCCACTATTGCTGCTCTGCTTCAGAATGCATTCTGTAATCATTTCCGACGAATCACTGCCAGAATGCTAATCAGAAACAGCCTACAGATATGGAAAAACACCCGAGCCCCTCAGTCTGATAGGAGGACGCGGTGAGTGAGTGTAGACGTTCTCCAGATATTATAGGGCTGCCGATATTTCAGCAAGTCACTGTAGAATAACTGTCGAGTGTGCCCTACAGCCTTTTTGGAAACCCATGACGGAGCATCGGCAGGTCTGGTTCTGACAGCACCGACTCTTAAGTCTTGCCGGGCTCGTCAGCATGATTGATGGCGGGATGATTCTAGAACAACAAACCTATAATTCCCTCGGTATGGCCCGAGCGATGCCGTCAGCAGTCCTCCAAAAAATCTGTTCCTAAGAAACTTCTTTAATGGCATTGCTTTGCTCCGGCACATTGCTTCACAATAGAGCCTTTCTTTGCTAATTAAGCTGAAGAATGCTGCGGCTTAATGCATTCTTTTTGTTGTTGTTGTTTCCCTGAACGAGTCCATTGGCCACGCAGTGACCTCAAAAGGCCTTAGAGACCACACCCCCCTGCGATCATGGTCCCCACCATGCTGATTGGATTAAAGGTCCCCTTCATACACACTGGCTATATAGACTGATTTATTGAATTGGTGGAGCTGCCTTGAGAAAACAGAGTCAAAGAATGATGAGGAGAAAGAGATAGATAGGGAGGAGAAGATAGAGATAAGAATATAAATAAGAAAGAAAGTTTGGACTAATATACAGACCCCAGTTATTACATCTGGAGGAAGAAAAAGAGGGAACAAAAAGCCGAAGAGAAACTGGGTGGAAGATTTGCCTTGTCCTTCTGCCCTCCCTCCCTCGTTTGTTCCCATAAGCTCAGGTTTAATTGGTGTGATTAGATTACAGAGTACATCTGCGGGTCTTACACCTGCTGCCATGCTGCTCGAATGAAAGCAGTACAGTTATCCCCCCAGTGCTCTCGTTATCCTTTACACAGCCGTTTAGTTTTCGGGAATTTCTGTTGCACCTAGAGAAATTTCTCACTCCGGAAAAAGCTTTTTTTAATACTACAAGGATTTTCATAGGATTCTGTTAGAAAAGGTATAACACATTTAACAGCATTACCATTTTAATGGGCAAAACATTACCTAGCATTACTTAAAACAGAAGTCCATTAATTTTTTAAATTTCTGCCTAATTAAATTGTTAAGAACGATCCATTCATAGTAGTGTGACGTGTGAAAGGCCTAGTTTTAGAGAAATATAGTCAGAATTGTTCACAGTGGCGCTGATGGGAATCGGACATCTGAATGTTTAATGTCTTTGAAAAGTCCCTCACATTATATTTTATACAAAGTAGTTATGAGTATGTTGCCGGATGCCTGAGACATCATTTTACGATAGTTTCGTAACAAGCTTTTGGCTTCACAGTGAAGGGGTGCATGCAGTGTGTAATATAATGATAATCTCTGATAAACCTAATTTTCTTCCAGGTTGGCCCCTATTACACCATTATCAAGATTACATAACTCAAAATGCTTGGGTGGGTTAACAGGTGGGTTTCGATTATAAATAAAAGGTCTTTATCTAGAATATATTTGTGTTGTAGACATAGTGACCCCTGGTTCCTATCACCACCACTTTAAAGACAGCTGAATCAATACGTTTCACTATTACAAATCATTTCAGGGCAAAATTAAACATTCGAGGTTTAAGCAAATTGGTGGAAGTGCCCTTCTTTAAAACTTGTCCAATCACAGCGTTACAAAAGAAAGTATTTGTATGAAGAACATGGTAAGTCAGTTGTACAGTAAGACAATAGGGGAATATTACCGTGTCTTTAAATGATTAGATCTAAGTTAATAATAAGTTGTACACCTGGTCAGCCTAATGTGAAATTTTTGCCTGCAACTCGTTATTTTTGTCTAAATTCAGACATTTAGATTATTTTTTTAAACAATATTTTGACAAATTAACCTTATTTCGGAAACGTGGCAAATTTCAGTATCATATCATTTTAAATGGGAAAATCTTTTTTTAGCGTAAATACATAAATAAGTGCTCTTTCAAGTCCCATCCATTCAGATTCAGCTTCTTAGGGTACATGTTCATCAGCTTATTATTGTAATTACAGGCGTTTCAAGAAATTACATGTTATGTTAATAAAGCCACCCAATAGCAGACCTATCGACATGCAACTTTTCTACTGGTCTGTTCATTACTGAATTGTCATACACTCTGAACAGCAGCTAGTATTCAGATTATTTAAAATATATTTAACATACATGGCCAAATTGAGATACACAGTATGGTCAAAAGTATGTAGACACCCTTCCTACTTATTAAGTTAAGGTGTTTAAGCCAAACCTATAGCTAACATGTAGATGGGATCTTCATAGATAAAGCATAGCAGGACAGGATGGGTCTGTCTCAAAACCTAGTGAGTGTCTAAGTAGGCTGTCTAGGTAGCAGCTGTTTAAGTAGCAGTGTTCTCTCCTCGTCTCTCCTCATAAAACAGATTACTGAGATGCTCTAGTTAGAGAGAGACTGCGCCACGGCTTGTTCCCGCCCACTGCAGCACGTGACCGGTGGTTTAGCTGGTTCCCAAGTTACCAGCCGGCATCTATTAATAACTCTGCATTAAATTGGGTTTTCACGGCTGAGCGGCTGCACACAAGCCGAAGTGCAACTTCACACATCACTATGCACAATGCCAAGTTTCGGCTGGAGTGGCACAACGGCACTGGACTCTGGAGCACTGGAAATGTATTCTTAGGAATGATGACACTATCTGACAGTCTGTTGGGTGAATATGGGCTTGGTGGATTCTAAGAGGACACTACTTACTGGAATGTATAGTGCCAACAGGAAAGTTGGGTGGAGGAGGGATAATGAGTATGGAGCTGTTTCTTTGCCTTAGAACTCTATTAGCCCTAACCTCAACCTCACTGAACACCGTTGGGATAAACTGAAACTTCTTCTTGTCCAACCAATGGGCTCAAGCACACTCCAAAATCTTGTGGAATGCTTTCTCAGGAGACTGGACTCTGCTATGGCTCCACATTAACGTCAACACACTTTTGGCTATATAGTGCACAACTACAGTGCCCCGATAGCCTGTTAAAGAAATGGACAGCACCGGGAGTAATAAAACTTCAGCTTTTGTGAGCCCAACCTATATCCTATGCATACCTATTTTTCTCTCACTGTCCCCAGCATCAACCCGCACCCCCTTCTCCCCCGCTGCCCTGCCCCTGTCGCCTGAAGCGTTACAGCTGACTGGTAGAGGAGGAGCTTTTAAAAGCAGAACTTTATCTGAATTATTCCTGACCACATGCATTATTCACAGGGTGGGGGGATCCAGTTATATCCATCCAAGAGTAAAACTTACATATGCATGACTGCTTAGCTTCACTCAAATTACCCAAGCAGAGAGAGAGGGGGGGGGAGGGAAAAAGTTTGAAGCTGAACAATTTAGGGGGGTTGTTCTTCTTACTGTAAGTCATCAGCGGTTTTCTCATACTTTCTTGAAAATAACATCCTGTATGAAGATATGAAACAAACGCTGTTCACCTCCTGTTCACGCATCCGTGGCACGAGAGAGACAAACACGCACACCTCACTGATCACACGCCAAGTCAGATTAAATGTTTAAATACAGCAGTGTTGGATTCCCCCTATTATCCTGACTGGTGCTATTTAGATTTGATTCAGCAAGTCAGATGTTTTGCAGATGAGACGTCTGCAGGCGTCTAGATTTTGTGGTTTTACATACTGAACCTTGTTCACAGTGTCACAGTAAGACGTTTGGAGCATGCAGAAATCTGATTAATACCACAGAAAGCGTTACAGAAGATGGGTGTGATTTCCTGTAAATAACATCTGCCCTTTCTGCTGTTCTAATGAAATGAGGAATCGAAACCAATAGCTAGCTCGGAGCCCACAAACTGCCAAGACTAGCATGGGTTGTGAGGAGGTGGTAAGGAGATGCTAACTTTCTGAGGGAGAATATATAGTAGTCTAATTATAAGCATCAGTCAATTACAACAGGCCATTTACAGCACTGATTTAAAAGATGTAGTCCT
Organism: Megaleporinus macrocephalus; assembly: GCA_021613375.1. NCBI lineage: Eukaryota > Metazoa > Chordata > Actinopteri > Characiformes > Anostomidae > Megaleporinus > Megaleporinus macrocephalus. Next base: position 12,509,738 of record CM038719.1, read on the forward strand.
TCAAAAGTAGTGCTTTGGTGACATCTACTGGTGTGAAATCAAACAGCAACAGGAAAGTCTCAGATGGGCTTAACTCACTTAATTACTAGAGGTCATGGAGGGGTCTGAGCCCTCCTATTTAACTGTTGGACCCCCTGATTGTTCTAAAATCAAAATTTCTTGGGGCTCTGATAGACACTTAAAAAACAAATGAGGGAAAGGTCATTGTTTAGCTGCTTCACCCACAATCTGTGAGCTTTTGTCTTTGGTATTGTTAATAGAGGTGCAGTGCTGTAGCAAATTGGTTTCCCCTGTTGGTCCTTTATAGCCTCATGGATATATATATATATATATATATATATATATATATATATATATATATATATATATATATATATAGACCTGGAATACAGCTGAAACCTGAAAACTCCCCAAGACGTTGGTGGGAAGAGTGAATTGTTACTCGTTCCTCAAACTGAAAACAAAAGAAAAGCTGTGTAAGATCTCAGTTAGTGTGTGGAAGGTAGCATTGCCAAACCAGACAAGAGCATTTCCAGAAGAAGTGTTAAACAAAGCACCTCATCTTTGATGCTAGTATCAGAGCCGCTATGGCGAGTTTAGTACCCAACCAATATGGGACCCCCTAAATACCCGGGGATATTTAGCACAATGGATGAGATGAACAAATCCTGGGCAATCCATTGTTTCAGAATCAACCTCTCCTCCACTATACAGGGCTTACGATGGTAGATGAATTGATCAGCTCTTTGTAGTGGTGGTGCCAGAAACCTGAGGTCACAAAGCTGCCATTCAAATATAACCACTTCATTTGCAATCCAGAACCACCAGTGAACCTACACGTGTCTTCTGAGTTTTGTTTATATACATGCATTACAACTCCCTATTTGTGCAGCTCCACCATGAATGACTCTTTAAATATAAGTTTTAGGCTATATCTCAAAACTATCATGAAATAATGTCTCAGGCTTTAGGCAGAGTATTCATATAGCTTTGATGTAATAACTTCTAGACTTTCAACTCCTCAGCTTCTGTAACCAACTCTAACACTGGTTCTGTAGAACACAGCATTAAACAACAAACCTCTCTGAATGACCTCACATCCTAATGACTTAACAATGCATTATCTTTTAAAGGAGCTGTAGTAGTAAAGGGGATTGTTTGTATATGTTTGGACATGTACACGGGTACAGAGGGTACATGAGGGAGTTCAAAATGTATCTCAAATAAGAAATGTGAAATTAAGGCGTTCGGTAGGTGATAATTCAATTCTAAATAATCAGGAAAATTCAGCCATAACAACAATTCACACTCTGAAACCACTCTGCCGATTAAAGGTGCAGTATACAATTTCAGTCTATAGCAGTTTTTGTCAAATTCATTGAATATCTCCTCATGATCCACTAGCTGGCCAGTCTGTGTGCACACTGAATAAAATACAATGTTGGTTTGCAGCCCTGACTCTAGAAATAGGTGGGTCAGGTAGAGTCACACAACACTCTTCCAGCCAAACAGGGGGAATGATAAAGTGTAAGAAAGAAGTGAGTAGATCAGATGTCAACAGTGGAGAGAGCTCAGAGAGCTGATGGAGCTCAAGATGGAGCTCCCGTTCCAACTTAAACTGTGCAGCGGTGCTGAAAGTAACAACTACACGATTTAAGATGGAAAATTGGAACAAGAAGCTGGAAAGGAAGAGCTGAGGAGGTTGCACTGTTCTGCTGGACAGGTGGGTATCATTAACTTATGAATCGTTGCTGTTTCACTGAACCAGTAGGGCTGTATTGTTTTGTCTTGTTTGCTATTGTTGGTGATAACAACTGGTTAGCATTTCAGCAGCAAGCTGCTAAAGTTAGTTTCATTACTTAGTGAGTGGTTGTTCACTCTAACATAATTATTAGCGTTTGTTTGGAAACTGGACGAAGGATTTTATGGCCTTGAAGTTCCAGAAAAAAACAAGTCTGCTCGTCCAGTGCAGTCCACCTTGGGAATACACTTCAATGAATTTAGGGAGTGCAGCTTCTGAAGGAGCTTCTGAAAGAGCTTCTGAAGGAGCTTCTGAAGGGGCACTTGTTTTGCTGTTGCTGTTTAACCACATTTTTTGGTGAGGCTACAAAAACAGGATATTGTCGCTGTCAGAACAAAACCTCATAACTTTACAAGTGAAGGAAATAAAACTTTCCGAACTCATAACGGAGGTTAATGTAAAATGTTTATGCAACTGTAGACCATTTCAACACGATGCAAACAAAAGACAAAAAAGATACAAGATTTCTTCTGCAAGCACTGATATCATTATCATTATTTAAACACGTACATTTGAATTATTACTATGGTGCAAACACAACACTGTCAAGGTGAACTGGAAATAGTAGAGCGTTTTCTCTCTATGACAGATGGGAGTAAGGGCGGGGTGTAAGCACTCCTGCTCAGTGCCACAAGTGGTCCTTGTCCCCTGAATATTAGTAGCCTACAACACACTGCACTTGCCTTTATATACCCCTCACACCCTCACCACAGTGCGTGGTATTGAATGTACCATTGTACGTAAAAAAGTCTCTCATTTATCTCTGCTCATCTAAGCTAAGCTAGGCTAATGCCACACCAAGCCAAGCCGAGCCGACGCCTAGACAAATCCAATCGAGTTCTGCCAAGCCAAGCCGAACCAAGCCCGCCAAGTCAAGTCCGGTTGAGTTCAGCCAAACCCCTACTCACCAAGCCAGATTAAGTCAAGCCATCGGTTCTCCATCCACACCACGCCGCATCAAGGTTTACCCTGGTACGCCGATTCAAGCCAAGCCTATCCGGCCACACCACGCTCAGCGTCAGCCTGTTGGACCATGCTGAGCCTGGCCAGACCAGGCCGGGCTGTCCTGTGTCTGGTCATGCACATGCTTATTAACCCTATCCTTTCGTTAGGGTTTCTGTTCTTACAGGACAATATCTCCTGGAACTAAACTCCACTGAGGCTCTGCTCTAACCTCTGCTCTTACAGGAAACCAACGCCTGGAATCTCCAGTCCAAACTCATGTAACCACCCATTGCTGTTAACCTTCTACTCTGCTCAGCCTGCCCGCCTGGATATCTCCGCTAGGCTCCCCTGGTTTCCTGGCTATCACGCCTCTGCCCAGTCCAGAACACTACTCATTACATTCTACTGTTGTTCTTAATAAAACACCCTGCTTATGGGTCTTACCTTTATCTCTGAGTCCTGTGAATCATTACACAAGCTGAAACATGATGTTATTGGTTAGCCTAATATTATTTTCTCTGTTCATTGGTGTAATTAAAAATAAGAAGTGGTTTTAAAAGTGTCCAAAAGTTATAAAATATTAATGAAATATTACCTGGAACAGGGCAAAAAAGATCCACTTTGATTTTAATAATCAAATTTTTAAATATCACACTGGTTGTGTAAGCTGTGTTAACAGAGATGTCTACTTAAACACAAAGGATCTGTTTTAAAACCTCCTCCATTAATGTATTATATGTATATAAAACTGTATATAATTGTCTTTCCAGTCCACAAAAAAATTAACTTTATTGGCGTTGATGGCTACAGGCCAGTTGATGATGCAGTCAGCTTAATGCTACATCATCTTGAAAGTCCTAGAACCAGTGCTAGAGCGCGGGAGACAGCAGGTGTGACCCACAGACCCTCAGTACAAGTACCACACTGTTGTGTGCTCTCACCCCTTTTCTTCAGCCTCTACATCAATGACCTGTCCTCAAGGAACCAACTATGAAGATCCTGAAGATGACACTACTGTGCTGAGCCTTATAGCCAATGGTGATGAGTCTGCCTACAGAAAGGAAGTCGAGCAGCTGGTCTGCAGGTGCAGGGAGCACAGCAGGAAATATTCTTTCTGCGTCACCTGAAGAAATTCAACCTGTCGCAGACCCTGATGATCCAGCTTTATAGAGTGACCATCACACCAATCCTCTCTTCATCCATAACCATCTGGTATTGCTTCCTCCAGCTCACAAGAACTAGCCAAACTCCAGCATATGATCAGGACAGCAGAGCAAATCTATTAATCTGCTAACGCTTCAGGATGTCTATGAAATTACAGCTGACCCCTCTCATCCTGGACATCACCTCTGTCAGACACTCTCCTCTGTCAGAAGACTCAGGAGCACACAAACCAGCATAACCATGCAAGCTTAAAGCTTCTTCCCCAGAGCTGGAGCTCACAGCACAGTAGATACTTCATACTTCATTCATTAATTCATACTTTACATTATAAACTCAAACTGAACCAACAAACCTCCTCACTGTGTTACAGTAACTCTAATGTAACATAACATAACTGTACATACTGTTAATCATTTTGAAATTGTGTATATATTATTTTTATATCACTTTATGTTTATATTTAAACATTTCTTTAGCTCCTACCCATGCATTCTTCTTTTTCTTCTTCTTCTTCTTCTTCTTCTTACTATTATTATTATTATTATTATTATTATTATTATTATTATTATCATCATGTATTCTATTTTTTTTATTTATTTTTAAAAGTCTCTGTGTGTGTCTGATCTGTTTAATATGTTATATGTGTCTCAAATGTCTTTAAATGTCATTATTGTTTTGGCAAAATAATGTGACTCTGATTCTGAACATATATAAACTCTTTTTGTCAAGGTTTATCAAGGCCATCTGAGGTTTTTTAATTATTTGGGTGGAATTATCCTGGCCCTTCCAGCTCTGAGGGGTGAATATTGAGAATACGGACTGGGCCAGTCGACTTGTTTGAGTGAACCATCCAGCAGACAGTTCTGGATCATCCGGGATCAAAGACACAGCGGGATCTGGGTCAATGCCGTTACAGTCAAATCCATTTAGGAAATGAATGTGCAGTTGTTGTTGGGGGGGATGGGGGGATGGGGGGTCAGTGTCAGTGGGTCAGTGGGTTTGTTTACTAGGCTTACCTGAAAAGTCCATGCTAAGTTTGAGTCGTGTACAGTGATAATGATTCAAACAGTTTACACAACACTAACTTGTAGAACAAGCCAATTAGCATTGTGTAAATGAGCTTATACCCCACCTGAGAGAGAGAGAGAGAGAGAGAGAGAGAGAGTGCGAGAGAGAGTGAGAGAGAGAAGTGCAGCAGACAGAGATGGGAAATAGGAGAGGAAGGGAGAGAGGATAGAAAGAGAGAGGGAGACAGAGAGATAAATAAAGAGAGGGCAGGAGAAAAAAAGATGGGGGAGAGAGAGAGAGATGGGGATGAGAGACAAATAGAGATGGAGAGAGAGAGTAAGATGGAAAAAAGAGAAATAGAGATGGGAGGGGGAGAGAGAGTGAGAGATAAGGAAGAGAGAAAAAAAGAGATAGGGAGAGATGGGGCGAGAGAAAGAGAGATGAGTAAGTGTGAAAGAGATGAGAGAGGACGAGAGGGATAGGAAAAGAGAAAGTGAGAGATGGAGAAGAGCAAAAGGGAAGAGAGAAAGAAAAAGAGATGGGGAGAAAGGGAGAGAGGAGAAAGAGAGATAAAGAAGAGAAAGTGAGTGAGATGAGAAAGAACGAGAGAGAGATATGGTGAGAGAAAGAGAGAGATGGAGAAGAGCAAAGGGGAAGAGAGAAAGAAAAAGAGATGAGGAAAAAGAAAGAGAAAAGGGAAAGAGAGAAAGTGAGAGACAGAGCGAGAGTGAGAAATGGGGAGAAAGAAAGAGAGCTGGAGAGAGAGTAAGAGATGGCGAAGAGAGAAAGAGAGATAGGAAGAGAAAAATAGAGATAGGAGTGGGAGAGCGAGTGAGAGATGAGGAAGAGAGAAAGAGGGATGGGGAGAGATGGGGCGAGCGAGAGATGGTTAAGTGTGAAAGAGATGAGAGGGGATGAGACAGATAGGGAGAGAGAAATTGAGAGATGCGAAAGAGCAAAGGGAAAGAGAGAAAGACAGATGGGGAGAAAGGGAGATATGGAGAAGAGAGAAAGAGAGATAGGAAGAGAAAAATAGAGATGGGAGTGGGAGAGATGAGAGATGAGGAAGAGAGAAAGAGATGGGGAGAGATGGGGTGAGAGAAAGAGAGATGGAAAGTGAGAGATAGGGTGCGAGAAAAAGAGAGATGGGTAAGTGTGAAAGAGATGAGAGAGGATGAGACAGATAGGGAGAGAGAAATTGAGAGATACGAAAGAGCAAAGGGGAAGAGAGAAATAGAGTGAGAAATGGGGAGGAGAGGACAATAGGGATGGAGAGAGAGTAAGAGATGGAGAAGAGAGAAAGAGAGATAGGAGGAGAAAAATAGAGATGGGAGTGGGAGAGAGAGTGAGAGATGAGGAAGAGAGAAAGTCAGATGGGGAGAGATGGGGCGAGCGAGAGATGGGGCGAGCGAGAGATGGGTAAGTGTGAAAGAGATGAGAGAGGATGAGACAGATAGGGAGAGAGAAATTGAGAGATGCGAAGGAGCAAAGGGGAAGAGAGAAAGAGAGATGGGGAGAAAGGGAGAGATGAAGAAGAGAAAATGAGTGAGATGAGAAAGAATGAGAGATAGGGAGAGAAAAAGAGAGAGATGGGGAAGAAAAGAGATGGAGAGAAAGAAAGAGATGGGGAGAGAGAGTGAGAGATGGGGAGAGAGAGTGAGAGATGGGGAGAAAGAAAGAGAGATGGGGAGAGAGAGTGAATGATGGGGAGATAAAGAGAGATGGGGAGCGAGAGTGAGAGATGGGGAGAAAGAAAGAGAGATGGGAAAGAGAGTGAGAGATGTGGAAGAAAAGGAAATGAATGAGGAAAAAGAAAGAGAAAAGGGGAAAAGGTGAGAGACAGAGAGAGTGAGAAATGCGGAAAGAGAGTGAGAGATGGGGAGAAAGAAAGAGAGATGGGGAGAAAGAAAGAGAGATGGTGAGAGAGAGTGGGAGAGATGGGGAGAGAGAGGGAGAGATGGGGAGATAAAGAGAGATGGGGAGAGAGAGAGAGATGGGGAGATAAAGAAAGATGGGGAGCGAGAGTGAGAGATGGGGTGAAAGAAAGAGAGAGGGGAGAGAGAGAGAGAGATGTGGAAGAAAAGAGATGAGGAAAAAGAAAGAGAAAAGGGGAAAAGGTGAGAGACAGAGAGAGTGGGAAAGGCGGAAAGAGAATGAGAGATGGGGAGAAAGAAAGAGAGATGGGGAGAAAGAAAGAGAGATGGGGAGAGAGAGGGAGAGATGGGGAGATAAAGAGAGATGGGGAGAGAGAGAGATGGGGAGATAAAGAGAGATGGGGAGCGAGAGTGAGAGATGGGGTGAAAGAAAGAGAGATGGGAGAGAGAGAGTGAGAGATGGGGAAGAAAAGAGATGAGGAAAAAGAAAGAGAAAAAGAGACAGAGAGAGAGAGAAATGGGGAGAGAGAGTGAGAGATGGGGAGAAAGAAAGCAAGATGGGGAGAAAGAAAGATGGGAGAGAGAGAGAGAGATGGGGAAGAGAGAAATAGATGAGAGAAAGTGAGAGAGATAGAGAGAGAAAGGAGAGATGGGGAAGAAAAGAGATGAGGAACATGAAAGAGAAAAGGGGAAGAGAGAAGGTGAGAGACAGAGAGAGTGAGAAATGGGGAGAGAGAGTGAGAGATGGGGAGAAAGAAAGAGAGATGGGGAAGAGAGAAATAGATGAGAGAAAGTGAGAGAGATAGAGAGAGAAAGGAGAGATGGGGAAGAAAAGAGATGAGGAACATGAAAGAGAAAAGGGGAAGAGAGAAGGTGAGAGACAGAGAGAGTGAGAAATGGGGAGAAAGAGTGAGAGATGGGGAGAAAGAAAGATGGGAGAGAGAGTGAGAGAGAGATAGGGAGAGAGAAAGAGAGAGATGGGGTGAAGGAAAGAGAGATGGAGAGTGAGAGATGGGGAGAGAAAATGGGAGATGGGTAAGTGAGAAAGAGATGAGAGAAAAAGAGAGATGGAAAAGAGAAAAGGAAATGAGGGAAAAGATAGAGAAAGGGGGAAGAGAAAGAGAAAGAGAGTAGAGAGATGGAAAGAAAGGGAGAGAAGAGAAAGAGATGAGGAAATGAAAAAGAGAGTGAGATGAGAAAGAATGAAAGAGAGACAGTAAGAGAGCAGACAGCAGCTTATTTAACTCCAACTAAAAGCTCGTCCTGCGTTTAGCGCGTGCTATTAATGCAGGACTTGTTTTTTTCTCTCAGGTTTATATTAACAGCTCTGCAGCTTCACGCTGGGCAACGTCCAGTCCGTTACAGTTTAGACCAGAGACTAAACGCGCTGGATTAATAATCATGGCCGGCCGGCAGCTGCGCTTCTCAGAAGAGTTAGTGAGAAACACTGGCGGTATAAATCAGGTGATTCACTGGAGCTGCAGATTAGATTAGAGACGGTGACGTGTCTTTAACTGCATGTTGTCCGCTTGTGTCCGGGTTCATGTGAGGCGAGCACTGATCTCAGGCACGCTTACACACTTTGTCCAGCAGAGGGCCACAGCAGCCTACCATAGATTCAATAACCTCACTGACTTCTGTTCACAACAGGAACTTCAGCCTGAGGCTTATAGGCTTTCCTGCAATATCAGTACTCTTTTCTTTGAAGGGGCCATTTCTTCAAATTATTTTGTAATATGTACGATGCTTGTATTGGATATTGGACAGAGAATTTGTTTATAAGACCATTTTCTTTCCTTTCTTTATCCCTTTAAACAAGCTGTTTTTGTTAACTATATAAATGAACTCTCTCTTCTGATTGGCTGCTCTGTATTGCATCTCATTCATAGACCAGTGTAAGCTGAAACAATCCTTATAATAATTATAAAGGTGAGACATTCTACCTCTTTTTCAGAAGTTAACCAGTTCATTGGGGTCTCAGTGGGATGTCTGTCACAGGCCATGGTTGAAATATCAAAATACCAAGAACAAAGTGATGGAAACAATGCTTACATATCTTTCTCCTGCTGTTTTGCCATGGACAGTTGGAACTGAGCCTCTTTGTTTTACTACCAGTCACACAGTTGAGGCTGAGGTTGGCTTCTTATTCAGCAGCTTCTTGTTGAAATGTTCTCGTTCTCCCTTAAATGGTGCAGCAGTTCACAGCCTGAGGCAACGGAATGTATCTGGTGCACTATTTAAGGTGGAACAGGTTCACAGGTCTACGTAGCTCACATTGCCTGTATTGGTTTATTTCCCAGTTTGTGGGTGGGTAGACAGACTAGATACCCAAACAATATGCCCCCTTTAACATTAACGGGTGGAGCAAATAGGCAGATACATGCACATGTGTTGTTCTTGTGACATCACAAGGAAGATGTGCTGTTTTTGCAGTTAGGGCCTGTTTTAATTTTCAAATATTTTATGTTTTGTTGATTTTCTAAGACACTAAGACACTAAATACAAATGTTTATATAAATAAAATCACAGTGTTTATGTTCTGTTGCCCACCCAACAGGTTAAATTCAACAAATAAACAGAAAATGTGGACCGAAAGGTGCAAAAGTGTTTCCTCTCATTTCCTCTTTTCAACCAACAGCCCATGTCAGTTGACCAGGGGTGCCCAAACCTTCGCACGAGGCTGTTTATGGACCAACACAGTACATAACTACACATGCAACTTGCAATTATTTGTAAATACAGTCTCAAGAGTTGTTGACTTTTTATTATTTATACTGTACTGTTAATACTGTTTATCATATATTGTTTGTACTTACTGTCTTGCACTCCCTTTGCTGCTGTAACACTGTGAATGTCCTCACTGTGGGACTAACAAAGGATTATCTTATCTTATCTTAAAACCACAACCCCTTAACCTGATAACTGTCCTGTAAGTGGACCTATATACCCGCCTCAGTAAAGTTTTCTGATTGGCTTGGACAGGGTTGTGCATTTGTGGGCACTGAGCGTAGGTAGGCTACCAATTATCCATCCACGGCCTCACTTTGTTGTGGATACCTTAATTAAGTAATTGCATTCCCTGCTGCACTCTGAATGATTTGTCCTAGCGTTATCAATGTTTGTAGACTGGAGCTACAGCACTGTATGGAACCCTACTGCACTGGGAATATGAAGCTGATAGCTTCCCCCCTGTGTTGTGTTTGTGTGTAATTGAGATGCACAACCAGCGTGTGAAGGATCATCATCACTTTATGATGGACATTATTTCAAATGGGTGTTGTTCCAGCATAAGGAGATACACAGCCTGTACCACAGTTCAAACAGCTTTCTCCTTATTTCAAAAGCTGTCGATCAACTGAGATATTTTTGTCTGTGTTTTACTAGAGCTACAAAATAGTGGGGGTCCTGATATCATGCTTTCATCGTTTCACCCACAATTGGTGGACTTCTTATTTAACTAACCAGAGATAAAGCACTGCTGTAAGAGGTATAAGCAGTTCCTGAGGGCAGGGGTTTCCAACCTTTCTAACAATGCTTTTCACAGACCAGTGGAACAGCGGGGGGGATTTCCGATACAGCAACACACTTCTTTAGCTTAAGCTGCCCCACTAACCTATCATCTTACTAAACCCATTATTGGTACATGCTTCTAAATGAAACAATAACCAGATATGCTTAAAATGCCCCCCAGTATACTGATATAAAATAAAAATAATCCACTGACTAGCATTGCGTAATGTTAGGATCCCCCGCTATCTGCTGTAACACCGTCTCACCATACCAACACTTCAGCAAAGTCTTCACAACATCTACAATCTCTGACTTGGACATGAAAAGGTTAACTGTCAATACGTCATCACATACTGGACTGGCGAGTTGCCTGGAGAGTTAATTAGACTCACATTCTTGCAGCAGCCAGCACTAGTCATTAGCATATTTAACTAAAGTTAATGTCCTTACAGTATATCTGTCTGACACATTAGGTCTCAGTAAAGGGTCAATCATCACAACATGCCCCACTTCATTTCGTGCACAAATCTATTTTAGAAAATATCATATGTTTGATAGAACTTTTTTATTATTTCTTGGAATTGTTGTGTACGAAATGAAATTAACAGTAGCCTAGAGCTCACAACTAACAACTGATGGAAGCTTATCGCCACTAGCACTGTGCAAACCATATGCCTAAATATTCACATACTTCAAACTGTTTAGTTGTTAAGCAAGTAAAGACCTGTTTATCATACAACATACCATTATCTGTACAACAAACACCACATAATATGTAAAACAGTGGCAAACCTGAAGTCTAGGTATGCAAACCTGTCCGGTCATGTAACTAATTACATCAGAGATAAGCAGATAATTAGATTTGTTTAAAACCTAAACAGGTTATTCATTATTTGGAGCCGTTCAGTTACCATGTGGTTTTAGGCCTATTGGCGACTTGGATTCATGGATTCATAGAAATATTACTAGAAATAAAATATTAGAGGATATATTAGAAAGCATCAGTGTGTTAAATGAAGTCTGCTCACGCGGGTCATGTGATTCAGTTCAAATTATTTATAAAACTTTATTTTCAATTCAATTGCTCTTCTTTTGGAACACATATCCAAGCACTACAACCAAACCAAAAACATGACGAAAAAACACGAGACGAGGCTGAACACACACATACTTACACACCCACGCACACACACACACACACATACATACTCATAGACACACCCACACACCAGCACACATATACATTACCACCTACAGTGTGAATGACAGACTACTGAATGTCGAGACCAGAGTCTGGAGAAAAAAAGAAGAACAACATCAACAACGACCAAAAAAAAAAAAAAAAAGACAAATTATCTTCGGACTCTCCTCTGTTATCAGGGACGGGGTGGGCATGAAAAAAAAAACACAGGAAAAATTCCAAGGAAACCAAAGTACAGTGAGAGGAATTGAACTATTTTGTTGATTAGTAATGTCTGCGGGAAACACATGAAGCACAGTGGCGTCCGCGCTTATATGGCTTTTTCATTCATGCATCAGCTCGGCTGTGGGTCAAAGCTAGTGGTGGGCGACACGGCCAGTGTTAATATCACGAAACCTTTCATGATAGGTGCGTTCTTTTGTTTGGGAACCAACAGAACCATCACCAAACTGAAAAACTACGGTGTACAATTAGAACCATCATGCTTATTCTCTTCAACGTAACAAGAAAAAGGAGAAAGAAGACCAACGACTAGAAAACAATAAATAAGACAACGACTTAAATGGGCTAGCATTCAATCAGCTACAGACTAACATGCAGTTTAATTGGTTAACCAGCTGTCAATCCATGCTCCGCCCAAAAAATCCATTCTTTCATAGTAACTAGCTGTACGTATCCCACTCAACCCAAAGAAGTCGCTACGTAAGGCTGAGCTTCCAGTTAAAAGGCTACACTGAAGAGCTGGTGTGAGCTAATTACACACATGCTGTAAGTGTAGTGGTGGGATACAGGTTCTCATTTGGCTGAATGGGATCTGAATCCTCGTCCAGTTCCTATGAAAGAACGCATCTGCAGGACGAGCGTGGATAAGTCCCAGATTTGCATTAATACCTTTTAATGTTCTAGTAATGAAGACGCTACCCGCACTGCGTATCGCAATATGATGCCGTATCGTCATATCGCCCACCACTAGTTAAAGCAAGACTGCAGGATTTGTAACAAAAGCTCTCCGAGACCTGTTTTCTTTTTTTGTTTATTTTCTCTTTTCTGCGCGTAGTAGCTACAATTTGGCTTTAGGTCGTCATCTAGAGGCTTGATCTGCCAAGGCCTGACGTGATTACGTAGCATTCACAGTACACAGAGCACAGAGGGACGGTGTCATAGAGCCTCCACAGTAATAAAATAGAATTATGTTAACGAAAAATAAATTCATATATATTTATATATATATTTATACTGAATATAGATCTTTTTTTATTACGCCTGTTAGTCTCTTTAGCCTGAATGATACATACACTGTGTTTTTAAGTGTCCTGAGCGTGTACATTTGTGTGCATGTGTGTATGTGCACTGAAGAAAACAGTAATGCACTGAATGTTTCTTTTCCACGTGAATAAAATACAACGTATCAACGAAGTTAGTGAGTCAATTAAAAGACACGACTGTGTTGATGTAATCTATCGTATTCACAGGACGTGCGGGTTGGAATAGAATGCATGACATTTTTCAGTGTGTGCAATAAGAGAGCATGATGGGGGAGAGCGAAAGCCAGAGAGAGAGAGAGAAAGAGAGAGAGAGGGGGGAGGTCTAATAAGGGTGTGTACACATCTAGCCATTCTATAGCTATAAGATGGTAACTGGACTCACTCAACAGCATTACAGCAGCATACGTCACCATGACAACAGGTGCTCCAGTTTCACCTGTTGCTCTGGATGGAGCCGGCGCTAACGTAGTGTAGCATCAGCCGCGCTGTAAAGCATGGAATCAACATCTCTAACAGTTCTCGCTATGAGAGCGAGCGGCTGTTAGAACCTCATCAGATTCTTCAAATCATCTTCACTTAGGATTTAAAGTCTCTCTCATCAAGCTGAACGAGAGATTGTGAAAACATCATTTCACTAGACAAAATAACTGAAAACGGCAGAAGAAAAGGATCTTATGAGATGCTGGTAGATGCTCAGCTCGTCTTTACCACTGAAATATCTGGAAACACTTTATTGTAAGGTTTGTTCACAAGGCTGGCAACGGGCATAACCCTACATAAACACTTACTCCTATAATTCCTTTAAGTTATAGTACCTAACTGGCAAATGTAACCAGTATACACTTCCAATGAACCCTGTATGCTTTATAAGAAAATGTATTATTATTATTTATTTTATTTAATGCATTACATAGCATGAATAATACCTTATAATATAATGCCTGACATATACCCTATATGATTGCTTATAAGTAGTTATAGTAACATGCTTAACACTAGAATATGATTCTATTACTATTAGGCATTATAATGCATTATAAAATCCACTCATTAAAACACTGTAGCCATGAATATGGTTATGTACTACAAGAAGGGTTCTAGTATGTCTCCTGTATAACAGCCAGATCCATCACAGAGGTGGATACCAACCTGGCTCGCGTGAAGCAGCACTTGTATATGTGGTGATAGTTTGATAGAGTAATTTACTTTTAACTGGTAACTAAACAGATAACTGACTTTATAAAGTCATATAATTGTACTTTATACAGTGTTATGCATGTAACCCCTGAAGAGCAATTACACACGCTTATGTCTGGTATTATAAGGTGATGTACCACATAATACCTTATAAAAACAAAGACTCATTGGAAGTGTTACCATGTTACTAACTGGAATAAGCATGTATACACAGTTATTTAGGGATATGTCAGCTGTCATGACAAGTTTAGCTAAGTGTCATGTAGCCTTATGAACAGTATACAGTAAAGTGTAACTCGATATTTATTATGTGAAAGTTGGGCATAAGAAACTTCACACCAACTTCAAACTAAAACCCAATCCTAACGCCTCACCAGATACCTTATTATCAGTTTGAGCATCTCTAGACCCTCTACACAGGCCTGACGAAATATTACGACATACAGCAGTGAACGAAAGTCAGAGACCACCCTTCGTTTATTAAACTTCTAATCTAAATAGCCATTAAAGAAACGCTACTCCAGACAAAAAAAAGAGGAAACATGTCACCAGAAAGTCAGGAACAAGGAAATGCACAGTCCCTACTCTTCCTTCCTCTTCACTGCTTAGCAGAAACGATGAGTTCAGCATCAAACCTCAACCCTTGACTCACCAAGAGCATCTCCAGAGAAAGTGTTGAACAGAAGAAGTGATATAAATAGAAGCGAGACAGGGGTTGAGGGGATTCTTGCTGAGAGCGGTGCAGTGGCAGGAGCTTGCCAAGAGAGAAGGAGCTTAACATGAGCTGAGAATGCACTGTCAACCACTCATGTTGGACTGATGGCAGACTCAACTTCACAGTGACTCACTGTCGCCTCTTGAGGTGCAAAGTGGTATTACAAGACAGGACAGGTCGGGACCAGCTGGTGAGCAAACTAACTTAAGTAGATACCTCAGTAACACAATACCTAGCTGTCTAAACGGTTACTTCCTCACACTGCATTAATAACTTGGTCAATTTGGAATCTTTAAAACCAAAAGTCACTCCTTAAAGACTTAAATATGCATTAAATATTAAGCCAAGTATAACGTGTTCTCAAAGAAATCTGCGTAGATCTTTTTCCAGACCTCCAAAGCTGCATTCTCCAAAGTCTGCTCATTACAACCCAAGTACATGTTCAGTGATGACTTGTTCTAAGTACAGCAGCAGCTTTATAGTTCATCATCTGTCCTTTGATTAGCTTTCTGAACAGCTACACATCCTTCTAGACTCCTTCTAGAGTGTCGAGTTGTCTTCTCACAGCGGAAGGTTGGACAGAAACAGACCTGAAGTAAGAGTGGAGCTTAGTTTTCTCCTCTTGCTCTAAGCTAACAGCTTTAAGTGCTGTTTATCTGAAGGGAATGGTGTTGATGGTCTACCAGGTGTTGTCTTGAACTTTTTCTCCTCCTTCATTTATGTAAGTCTTCTTCTCTAATCTCCTCAGGAATATCTCCTGGAAAATAAAGAACTTGAGTGTTTTGACAGGAGGGTGAGGGTGGTCTTCTCCAGTATTATTCTCCAGTGCTAAAGCGAGTCCATCATCCTTTATAGCACAGCAGGTTTATAACAAATCGCCCAGTACAAATACATGCACCGCACCCTTATTCAGCTGGGGAAACAGAAAGAGGCTGGGGGGCTTCAGTGTGTTTGTGTGTATGTGAATGAAGTGTGTGAGCGGGCTGGGCATGAAGACACGTGTGTACGAACTCAGACATGAAGAAAACCCGGCCGGTCTTTTCAGGGACCTGCGCAGACGTACCGACTATCAATAGCTCCGCTGCAACCGAAACGCGCTTTAGTGTATAGAGGACATGCATTGCAATCGCCATGGTAACAGTGATCTCATCTCCCCCCACGAGGATGCATTAGTTCCAAATGTGCAATGGACTCGAACGCATGGACTTCCGATGCTAAACAATCCGGACACGACAGAAAATAACAGAGCATCTGAAAATAAAACGCTTTCTTACAGTAGTTCTATTCTGGGATTAGTTTTTTTTTATGGCGCTACAACTGCATTTCAAAATAAAACAATAAACCAAAAAAAAAAAAAGGTGAACACATGCGTGTTATGAGAGTTTTTTTTCCTCTCAATACTGTTTGGTGCTGTTTTTTAAAATCTCCTCTTCTCTTTCACACACACGTGAAGGGAAAAAGAAAAAAAACAATCTGCTTCTTCTGCATGCGGCTCACATGCGGAGAAAGAAAGAAACGACAGAGAACGAGAGGAGAAAAGGAGAACAAGGGGGAAAAAACACCCCCCCCACACACAAAAAAGAGGACAAGTACAAGAAAGCATATCCATCACTGAACTTTTTCACATTAGGGATGAACTGAAGACAGGGGAGAAGGGAGGGAGGGATCAGGAGGAGGAGAGGAGGGGTACTAGAAATGAATGGAATAAACCATCGGGGAGGGGAGAGAGGTCTAAGGTTGAGAGGTCATGACTGCTGGCCGCTCCACTGGCCTTCCATCGGTCGGCGAAGCAGCTCCTCCACGTGCCGCGCTACATCCATGGTGTCGTCCAGATCAAAGTCTCCATCATTATCCAGCATACTGTCACCACTGAGTGAGAGAGAGAGAGAGAGAGAGAGAGAGAGAGAGAGAGGAAAATAAAAGAAGGAGCAAGAGGGGAAATGAGAAAAAAACAAAGGAAGGGAAGAAAGAAAGAAGAGGAAGAGGAGAAAGAAGACAGGGGAGACAAAAAACAGAAAGAAAAGGAGACAAGATAAGAGAGAAGACAGCAAAGAAAGAGATAGACAACAAGGAGGGAGAGGAGAGAGAGAGTAGGAGTGAGGGGGCAGAAAGAAAGAGAAGGCAAAATGGAGGGAAAAAGAATAAAGAGAACGAGGAAAAAGAGAGAAGAAGAAGAAGAAACAGAAACAGGAGAGAGAATAAAGAAAATGAAAAGGAGTGGAAAGAATAAAGGGTAAAAATAAAGAAGGGGAGAAAGAAAAAGAAGGGGAAGAAAGATAAAAAGAGACAAATAAAGAGAGGGAGAGATAACGACAGAATAAAAAAGATGATTAGAAAGAAAAACGAGAGAAAGAAGAGACAGAGAGATATAAAAGAGAGAAAGAGAGAAACAGAAAGAGAAAATAGGGATAATAGGCCAAAAGAATAAAGAGGGGGGAAAAAGAAGAGAAAGAGAAGGTAGGAAGTGAGAGAGAGAGAGAGAAGAGAGAGAAAAAGAGAAATAGAAAGCAAGAGTGAGGAGGGAGGAACAAGTGAGAGAGATGAAATGAGAAAAGAGAAGGATAGAAAGAGAGAAAGAGAATAAACAAACAAAAAAACTCTGTTCAGAAGCTCTGTTGAGTTAGAATCACCAACTTCTACCGTGTCATGTAAGCATATCTCTAATTACACACTAAAACACCTCCTCCATTCACATCTTTGTGTTTCTAAACTTTTTTTTAAAACATGCCCAACTATTTTCAACCAAACCCACAATAACTGATGATATTCGAGTTCAGTACATTACAAAGAAAGTTTCATTAGTTATAGAAAACACACTAAAACCCTCTCCAGTCACTGTTACGTCTGGTGATTAAAAGCATTTTGTATTTTATCAAAGAATTCTAGCTTGTAAAAATTAATAAACGTTCATAAATGTAATTCCATTAGATATTACGCCAAAATGGAGGAGATTTATATTGATCTAGCGAGACCAGGAACACTTAAATGTGTGTTATATATCTCTCATGGCAGCTTAATCATCACAGAATGTGCAAAACATCTGTTTAAAATCGACTCGCAGCACCAGTAAAAACTACAATAAATCTAAATAATGTAAAACTTTGCTGCTTCCAGTTTCAGCACTTCATTCTTCTCTTTTAGCGAGAGTACATACAGACCACCACTGCGGCCAGGGCATTTTACGACCCCCAGAGGACCGAAATTCAGAGACACGCAACCGCTGAAATACAGAGCCCACATGAAGTCCTGGGATACTCCTATCATAATTATTATTTAAATGATATTATTTTCTTTTCATCATTTAATCATTTATGTTTTAATGAATTGAGCTGTATTATCAGTTAGAGCGACCACAAAACTGGATGACAAGAAATATTAGGACAGTAGTCTCCTGAAAAGCCCTCCGTCCAACATCCATCAAATGTACATTAACACTGTTAAAGATCCAGCTTTAAAAAACTAATCTGTACAATAAATCTGGGTTCTTAGTAACAAAGACAGTTTTAATGCACTGCTCTTGTTTATTTACTGCATTTAACATATAATAAAGTTACGAATATTATATTTAACATTATTATTATTAATATTATTATAATATTATATTATATATAAGTGATACATAAAACAGGGTCTGTGCAAAATATACTTTATGTTTTCTTACATGTTAAACTCAGCAGGTACAGAGAAATGGTGCACATATTTAAGTGTGTGAGTTTAATAAGACCTGTACTTTGACGGGGGCGTTTAAACTTTTGCATGCGACTGCATTTGTTTACATTGCCGGTGTTATTCTCGATCATCTTACAAAATGAATGACATGATGTGCAACCATAGTAACAGGCTTTTTGATGCTGTGAGGCTGTGAGTAATTCGGGAGATTATATTGAGTGATTGATTGCTTGGCAAAAATATTAAACTGATATGTAAGTGGATGCCAGGATCACAAATTAAAGAGGCCCAAATCAGAGCTGAATATATGAGATTCAATTCAAGAGCTCAGGATTCAAGGCTATTTTCCATGAAGTGATTCAGTTGACGCTGGAAATCCGGATGGGGGCAGTAAGTCAAAAACAGAGTGGGTGTTACAGAGGTGAGAAGCCCATTCGGTTTGAATGACATTAAACCACATGTGATCCTCATGTTATGAAGAGCGATTTGAACTGGACTGAAAGATTAAATGCGCTCCAGGCTGCAGATAGAAGAGCTACAAAGAAAACAAATGAAACTGTTACGGAGACATACACATTATTTGTTATCAGTTGGATCGAACGCTGTACCACTGTCGTTTAGCTCTGTTTTACTGTCCTGTGTTTACCAGCAACAAACATTCAACTCTGCAGGGCCTCTCGCCATTAACGTTCTAGCTGTTTACTTAACATAACATTAGGGTTTTTATTTAATTAAAATTTATTTCAATGGTGCGGCAGGTACTTTTCATAAGCTGACGTTACCCTTGTACGGTCAGTAGTATGTAATGTGTATGTAATGTGAGACTCAAACAGGAGCTTCAGCATCCTGACCATACACTATGCAGTGTTTTAGTCAACTGTTCTCCTTCATGAACAAAGACTTTTGGTAGTCGATTAACCCTTTGGGGTCTAAGGGCATTATCTCGATTTTTGAATATATACTTTAAAGACACTTGCATGCAACATAATACCCACATATTTTATATCAAAATATTCAGAACAGTCTCTGCTTTGTCAATAATGAGGAAATAAGTGACCTAGAGAAAGTATGAGGAGATTATCTGGTCCTAAACCTAAAAAACCTGAAGTCCAATTTTAAAATTCTTCATATATCTTGTAAAAATGTGTTTGAAATGGATTTACCAGAGCCATAGTTTCACATCAATAGTTGAATCTATGAATAAAATAGTGTACAAATGTGAAATAAATCCTGTAAAAAGTTTATTGAGTAGAATGTTGCCACTCTACTTGATACAACAGCCAACAGCCATAAACTTGGACATAAACATGAAGAAATACATTAGTAAATGTTTACTGGATCCATCAGTGGTCATAAACTGTATTGCTATTTGTAAGTGAAGCTTTAATAAAGGAAATTACATTCATACAGTAAACATTTATTAATGTGCAGAAAATTAACTTTCAAATAGCAAAGTAAGCATTTACTATGGGACACGAATCAATTAGGTCATGACTGTTGTAATCTAACTAGCTACCCAGTTAGATGGCGCTTACAAATCAATTCCTCACAAACAGAAACACTCTTTAGCCTGCTAGCTAGCTCACCTCATAAAAAAGTTTTTATAAATGCACTTAGCGATCTTCAAACGGATCCCGGTTGTTTTCATATTCTTCCTCATCATATGAATCACAGTCTCAGGCTCTGATGCACCGCTATCTTCATCACTGCTGTTCAGTAGCGCTGCTGGAGCTTCAGCAGCTGTGAACTTTCTGCTCCCCGGTACGTCTCTCTCTGATGAATATTGATAGATTTGATGTGTGGGCGGGTCATTAGTAATTTTATGAAAGTCCATTGGTCAGCTTCACACGAAACAGAGCATCCACCAGTCAGACAAGAGAGGCTGACTGGGTTGCTTTTTATTTATAGGCTCATAAGTTCGGACATGAGTGAGGTACAGACTCAGGATTGGATTTCTGTGCCGCGTTATCGCAAAGATATTAAAAGAAAGGCACCCCCGCGTCTGTCGACCCCATAAATGACGTAGACCTTAGACAATTTTAAGAGCTTATGACAGAACTGCTTGTCCTCCCCTCTCTAAGTCCTTGTTTACGTCCTGTCATGTCCGCGTGGTGTTTGTTTTGATCATATGCTCCTTGTCTCCACCCTAGCCCCGCCTGTCACACCTGTTTCTCGTTCGTCTTCAGTCCTGTCACCTGCTCCCTCTCGTTACCTTGTGTTATATGTACCCTGTGTCTGTCTTGGTCCGGCGTTTTCTATGGATTTCGTGTCTTGAGTGCTGTTAGTTTCCGTGTGTTTGTTGTGTTTTTGCCTGTTTGTGAACATCATGGACTTTATTAAACCCTTGAATCCTCATCTGCGTGTGTATCCACCACCTCTGTCTCCCTGAC
The DNA here is from genome assembly GCA_021613375.1 of Megaleporinus macrocephalus. NCBI lineage: Eukaryota > Metazoa > Chordata > Actinopteri > Characiformes > Anostomidae > Megaleporinus > Megaleporinus macrocephalus. Next base: position 12,530,477 of record CM038719.1, read on the forward strand.
CGTTTAAGTAGAAAGTCACGTTCTGTCCACCATCTGCTGTTCACACCATAGCAATGCAGTGGCGTGATGTCATTTGCAAACAACCTATTGCATGATGTGTTGAAAATTCTAAGTTCAAATGTAAAAATTTGACCATAGGCACTGACCAATGTGCTGTCATGTAAAGAGATGGAAAGTATTCAAAATGTGTCATAATGAGATCTGGCCATCCAAAACGTGAAGTCCAGCAAACCTTAGTCATTAGTCCTGAAAAGGCTTAGAAATCTTTAAATGCTCATCTGCAAGAATATGCAACAAATATTAATAACCTGCTTAAAAAGAGTCGGCTAGTGTTTGAGCACTCTCCTTCCTGAGGTTTGTAATTCATTAGAGACAACGATTAGTGAGTAAAACTCATTATTATTGTTGGTTGTTCTAGCTTTTCTGATGGACATGCATGAATAATTGATAACACTGCCCTGGGCAGTCATCAGTAAACAACTCATGAACTGTATTCACACTATGTCCCAGACTGCCTTTGAGCACTGTCCATTTTCACGTTTGATGTTCCACAGCGAGGTGGTTTTTAATAGCGTGGTCACGCAAACACGCCTACACACATCCACCAACACCAAAAGGCTTGTTCTGTTTGACTCACATGGCTGGATAAATGCCGTAGTTTGACGGGTGACTGACGGCCGGCGAAGCTGCGTGATCCATGTAGGTGGGGTTCGCTGCGGGGTCGGGATTAGGTGTTGCAAACCTGAACACAGACACAGACACACGTCAGTGCTTACGTCCCCACAGTGACATTCATCAACACTCTGTTGCGCATGACAAGTGTCTCATTAGCCAAGCTGTAATGGATCTGACCTTACCTTCCGGCCTGGCCCCCTACCTGCCACCCACACCAGCGTAAGCAGCTGATAAAGCTAACTGTTGTCACGCGTGTTCCGGAGAATCCTCTCTTGGCAGCGGCTAACTCCCGCCGAGGCTGACCAGAGTGGCCATCCTGCTAACAAGTTAACAACCCCAGCGCCCTCCTCCTGCTGGAGCACCAGCCAGCTAACTCAGCTAATGGCGCTAACATGGCTTAGTATATTCTGATGGCGAGAATAAGATTACAGAGTATGAGGTCTCCATGGCGACGGCTAACTTCCAGCTAAGCCGGGCCGGAGAAGCGAGGGCTGATATGCTGGCGTGCAATTAGGCTAATTGTGTGAAGATGATGGGTTGGCACTCAGAACATTAAAAACCATGAAGACTTTTTATTGAGCGCTCAGCATGCAGGGAAGCTGCGAGGACAGAAAGACAGGAAAAGTAAAGGCCACAGGTGGAGGAGAAAAAAAAAGAGCGGATACTCACTCGGGCACCACTTGTTTGATCTGTGGTTTGACATAGCCGTCCACGGCTTTCGCTGTAGAGGTTGAAGACAGAGACAGACTGATAAAGCCACTTATTAAGAACCTTCAAATGTCACAGTGGTCAGGCAATTTTACAGGATCCTTCTCAGACACTACCACCTATGTCTCCACAGTGTTCATATAGAAGCTCAGTTTTATACAATACCTGAGGTCATACACTACCGCTCAAAAGTTTGGGATCACAGTAAAATGTTCTTGTTTCAATGGAGTATCTTCATCCTTAACACAACAATGGACTGACGGGTCTCTAAAGAAAGTTGTTTCTTTCTGGTCATTTTGAGTCGGTCAGCAAGCCATCAACTGCTGATGCTTCAGATACTAAACTAACCTAGAATGTCGTTCCCTTTTATGCTCAATTATTAGTAGAATGTTTTTCAGCTGTGCATCACAATTGAGCAAGAGTGTCCTAACAACCAATTAGCCCAATAACACCCTTACCAGGAGATTTAGGCAGAGGACTGAGAATTGCTGATAATAGGACTATATGCAAAACAAGCCTCTATACAAAAATAGACTTTAATACAAACATTTTTATTCTTAAAAATCATCTGATACACTTACATTGTGAAATGGACAATATTGTTTATGAATTGCATGAAAATTGCATGAAAATTGCAAGAAATGAAATTCTAAAGTGATCCTAAACTTTTGAGCGGTAGTGTACATAACTTTAAACACCCCTGGCCAACTTGTTTTGTTGATCACGTAAAAATAACCATATTGTCCAAAGAAAAACACGTATTTTCAATTTTGTTGATTTTTATTGTTCTATATTATTTGAACACTCTTGCTGCTATTTACATCCTTTGAAAGTTTAATCATAATGAATGGACCAATGGAAAGTTTTGATTTCATTAATACTGAAAGTAGACTGGTTTTGTTCTCATCTGTAAACAGTTTGGAGATGTTTGTTTTTCTTTGGACAGCGACAATATATGTTGCCTCTACTGGCAACTCTTAAATCAATGGTATTGGATGGACCTCCATCACTCTAGAGAACATCGGGGACTTCATACTCCTCTAACCCACATTAAGCATTAAGCATGGTGACCTTTGACTTATGTTTAGCTACTCAAGTGTCACCAGTTCTATTGTTAATGCTTTTTTCATAGAGAAGCAGTGGGGCACTTTAATGCAGCCGAATGCACTAACAAGAAGGTACAGTACTGTACAAAAGGCACTTGGGGACATTATAGTATTTAAAAAGCTAGTTTTCCAGACAAGAAGCTTTTATTTGCTCACCAAAACACTTTATTTTTTATATATTTAAACAGTATTAATATAGTATGTAGACTTTTACATATGCCAGTGTGTTTATTTAACCCTTTCCAAGCTTCTCCTTGCGGAAACAAGCCAGTATTATTAACAGTTCTCATCTAATACCTGCTTTGACTGCTCAGTACTTCATTAAGCTAAACCAAGATTACTGCTGAAGGAGTTAAATACATTCATACAATGTCTGGGGCGCACACTTATTGCTAAGATAAAAGCTTTCAAACAATAAACTTAGGTGGCCAAGGCTTTTACACAGTAGCGTATGTCCAAATAGTGAATAGTATAGAGTATTTAAGTGATTATTAAACTTTTATTCGCTCAGACTTTAACTATTTACAGCACAGTACTATTTGTATCATCCAATGCTTGGCTAATAAATACTGCGGTTTGTTCAAACAGCTGCACTGGTGGAGAAATGCAACTAACCCATGCAACGGCTGTGGCCATAAAGGAGAAACCTGGAGCCTAAATAGCTTTAAAAGATATTAATTTTTTTTTTTAAAAAAGAAGACTTTTTTATACTTTTAGAGTATTCATGTTTGTATTTATTCATATGTTAACGGGTGTTTAGTCAGGACACACTATGCAGTTCTGCCTACATACATGGCTTTGCTCAGGTGCCAAAGACTTTTGCACAGCACTGTATAAGTAGTATATGTCATAGTAATTTTCTAGGCCTAATCCAAACCCTAAACCTGACCTTCACCTCAAAATGGCTAAAAAAAGGTCTACTTCAAAACATACAAAAAGCCAGGACTATTCTGCTACACATATTTTTTCTGTGGTTTCCTACAAAAAGAGGACATAATAAGTAGGGGTGTAAGAAAATATCGGAAATATCGAATATCGGGATATATTGTTTAGTGATACTGTATCGATACAGTATCAATACACAGATTCCTGGCAGACAGAGAATCATTGTGAGTTGTGTTTAAACCTCTGACCTATAGATGGCAGTGTTGTAATCCATTTTTAGCTCCACTCCAACATAAACAAGCAGCACAAGGGTGCAGTGCTATTGTAAGTATTGGCAAACCTGTTCATATAGAGGTGTGTTTAAATAATAGGATTTGAAAAATTGCAGTCTATCACTTTGCTTGCAGCATCACAATATATCATATATTGAATCGTGACCGCTGTATCATGATACGTATCGTATCGCCAGGATCTTGCCAATACACAGCCCTAATAATAAGTAACAACTATAATGTGATAATGAGATAACAGCAAACAGAACCTACACAGTTAGAACCTACCTGCATACCCTTTAATAAAAATATGTGTCTGCTGGAGCATTTTGAACTACAAAAACATGCAGTGATATAAGCTACAGTATGTCAGTAACGCAATGCTGGTACTGAGCAAGTGAACACTAGACTTACATATGTGCCTCCTGTAATGTAATAATCTCATATAATCCCATTATTTTATACTAGCTTCTGATTAATAAGCCTTAGAAGTGGGCATCACAAACACGACCAACTCTTCTTTCTTTAATGAGAATGATTGTCTTACAGAGGGGAGGGGTGTAGTATTTGGAGAAAACCTCGTCTTTAGGCCGGTCAGGGTACAGGAACAGCAGGTGGTTCAGGTCACTGATGCGGTCAGCAAGAGAGCGGATAGAGAAGTCTTTGGTTGTATAGGGCATGAGGTTCCACACCATTCTCTCCCCTGCACACAACCACAGACAAACACAGGTAAAGCTTTGTGGAGTTAATACAGTAACGGAGGAGTTTAAACAGCCTAGTTAGCAAAGAACATGCAGGGTATAAATCATGGATGTGGGACTTTTTATATCTTTTAAATGCAAAACCACGCCCACCGCATATGACACAGTATTGTACAAATCAACTGTAATTCATTGCAAATTAATCATTAATGTACACTTAAACTAATTAGTGCTAGAGATGGAGAGAGAGATTTACTTCTATCTTTGAGAGTGTGTAAAAATCATCTAAACTGGATTGTAATTAGACGTGGGGTTACTATGTGTTCTTTATTGTTGTTATGTACACGCCTTGTGCTTGTCTATTAAAGGCTTAGACTTTGGTACAGTTTCCTCATTTCAGCAATTCAAAACATTATTGGATTCATGGAGAGCTCCCATAGTCCAATGCTAAGGCGGATTTATACCATTCTAGTCAACACTTCGTATTCCCCTCTCTTTACAAACTATTTGACCACTGGGCCTGAAGATCCACACATCCCCCGGTCCTGTTGTTGTTCTCAGCTGTTGAAAACCTACTGGGTTCATAGAGAGCTCAACAGTCCAATGCTGAGGTGGATTTATACACATCTAGTCTACACTTAGCACTGGGAATAGTTACATTATTATTAGTGTGGCTGTTCCGGAGTATTTACTGCCAATTTCTCTACCTTTTCTCTGGACATTACAGTGTGAGGGCAACTGAGCACCAGCAAAACAAATGGGTGCGCCTTAAAGAGGAAATGCACAATGTTTTCAAAATTCCACATAATTACATGGTGAGACGGTTAAGAATGGTTGAGAATTTAATGTAAACAAAGTCATTCAGAGAGGTTTGGTGTGAAACGCTCCATTGTAGAGAAACTTGCTGAGTCAGAATTGTTCACAGCAGTGATGATGGGTAGCAGATGTCTAAGGAGTTGAATGACCCTAAATGCTCCCTCATACAAAGTTATTGCATTCAATGGTTATGTATATGCTGACTGATGTCTGAGACACTGAGAAAGGTTTTGACTTGAGCCAATCCCAGCATCATTGGGCGAAGGCGGGGTATACCATGGACAGTTCGCCAGTCCATCACATGGCCAACACTAACTCACACCTACGAGCAATATAGAGTGACCAATCAACCTATCATGCATGTGTTTGGACAGTGGGAGGAAACCGGAGTACCCAGAGGAAACCCACTCAAGCAGAGGGAATGGCCTGAACTAAGAATCGAACACGGATCGTCTTGCTGTGGGGCGACAGTACTAACCACTACACCACCGTGCTGTCTGTATTTTAATCCATTTATTTTGATCCATTTATAACTTTATAATAGTCTCCAGTGAAAATGCAATCTTTCACATTGATGACTATTTCACCATCATCAATACGACATATAAACAGGCCTGTGTAGGTTCACTGGTGCTTTATGGATGCTAAATTAAATGGCTATATTTGTGTTGTAGACATGCTGAGCTCTGGGTCCTATAACCATAATCTGAGTCAGTAGATTTCTTTACAATGAACTAGATGTACCAGTGTGTTGTGATATTAGGAGAATTCATATGTAAATCTATTTCTGTACATTGTAAAGACTGCATCACATCACATCTTATTAACCTAGGTGACCTTAAGCAATGATTTCAGTGCAGCGTCTATAAAACGGTGCCATTTCCTTTTGAGCTTGTCTTGTTATAAATGTGATTGCAACAGAAGACGATTAACTGTTGTACTTAATATATGGTTTTGACTGAGAGTGTTTTCATATGTACAGTGAGGTCCAAGTGCTGTTTTCGAATCCAGGTGCAGCCCAGAAAACCATCTCTATCCCTATGAATATCGTAGCCTTGGGTTTGCATTATGTAAGCTCAGGGTCAGGCTAACCAAGCCTTTTGTGTCAGGTTCAGGTGCTGATAGGACACATTTAATAAGCTGTTTATGCGTTATGTACACAGAAAAATGTGAAATGTTCTCCGCCTCATACATATGAATCTGAAGGAAGGTGTAGAAAATAGGTGTAAATGCTGGAAACACACTGAAGTGCAGCCAATTACGTGAGTGTGTGGATAACATGGACCCACATCGCTCTGCATGCAGACTCGCCACCGGTGTACCACAAGGCTCAGTGCTGGGTCCTCTTTTCTTTTCCTTTCGCATTCACTCCCTAGGTGGTGTAATATCCTTAATTGGCTTTTCATATCACTAGTTCTTTCCCTCTCACCCTCTGACATTCAGGTTTACAGTCACACCTTGGTATGTGCAGCCTACATCTTTTTTAAAGATGGCAACACAGCGCCTAAAGTCAAATTCTAGCAAGACCGGACAGCTGCACATGCCTAAAACTACACACTACCACATTCCTGCCATCTCTTTATAAAGATGCCCACATCCTCTGGTCAACCTGTTGTTGTTCTCGGCGGTTGTACACCTGACTCAGTCATGAAGGCTTCTTCACTGCAACATCCAGAGAGCTTCAAGTGCAGCTCAGCTTGGCCTGACATGCTTCCACACACTTGGAAGACAAGCATCAAGACTCTTCTCTGTCCTGGAATTCGGGTGGTGAAACAAACCCCCACTTGCTGTTCAAACAGTCCCTCTCTGTCTTCAACTCAATAACTAAAGTCCATCTCGTCCACTTCAGAGTAAGACTACTCCTATAAGCGGTTTATGAATGTTTTTTTTTTTATATATATATATATATAACACAGAAATACAAAGGGCAATAGTGAGCTGTTCTATTGTTTGAATAAGCATGTGATAAAGTGGACAGATTTAATGGTGACTGAAGAAGAAAGTAGAGTTTATCATGAACGGAGAATCACTACTAAGCAAACCATGGGTCATGGTAGCCTTTTCTTATTCATGTGGTGTAACTGCTTATTACTGATTTTAAGGTGTTTAAATCATTAATACATTCATAATAAACCATTATTAGGAAATCTTATTAAGTGGCACCATGAAGCATTTAAATATACTATAAAACACTTTATATACTATAAAATACACTACCGCTCAAAAGTTTAGGATCACTTTAGAATTTAATTTCATGCAATTTTAATGCAATTTATGCAATTTTATTGCAATTTATAAACAATATTGTCCATTTCACAATTAATGTAAGTGTATCAGATGATTTTTAAAGAATAAAAATGTTTGTATTTATGTCTATTTTTGTATACAGGCTTATTTTGCATATAGTCCTATTATCAGCAATTCTCAGTCCTCTGCCTAAATCTCCTGGTACGGCCGCCAATCCAAGTTAAGGATGTTATTGGACTAAATGGTTGTTAGGACACTCTTGATCAATTGTGATGCACAGCTGAAAGACATTCTACTAATAAGTGAGTATAAAAGAGAACAACATTCTAGGTTAGTTTAGTATCTGAAGATCAGCAGTTGATGGCTTGCTGACAGACTCAAAATGACCAGAAACAAACAACTTTCTTTAGAGACCCGTCAGTCCATTGTTGTGTTAAGGAAGAAGATACTCCATTGAAAACAAGAACATTACACTGTGATCCCAAACTTTTAAGCGGTAGTGTGTATTTAAGTATATTTAAAAAATATTAACAACTACTACTGTCTTTCTATTGAAGTATCTTCTTTAATAGAAATACAGGAGCAGCTAGAAAATGAATGCTTGTCTCTTAAGCCCAAATGAAATTAGTGGTAGTGTTTGACATACTTTTATTGGGAGTTTGTACTTCCTACTTTGCCATTTACACTGACTGATAACATTCCAAATAGCATTCTTTTCTGTAGAAGCACAACCTGAATGAATTACTGTGATGATTCCTCTTAAAAAAAGCCTCAGTATTGCCATGTTGTTTGATTAAATGTGGAATGCTGAGAGCAGTGCACAAAATGCACTTCTCGTGACAGCCTGCACGGCTAAAAATATTCTTAAATAAGAACGACATGTTGTCAGCAGGTGTTCGGCAGGCAATCGGCAAGCAATCGCAGCTATTCATTGCGTTTTGAGAGTGGACAAAAGACTTACGGACTCAAACAACCCACTGATGTGAAGGCACTTTCTCCGGTGTGAAAAGAAACCTGGGTTCATGAGCCCTCTCATGCAGCCGAGCCCTGAATCGATTCTGGGTGCAGGCTTCAGTATTTAAGCCAAGTGTGAAAACGAGCTGACCACGAGAGGAGTGTTGGGCAGTACCTGCTTTATTGGGATTTTCTGCCACCCATGCGATGGTGATGCCCCCAATTTCTGAGTCACTGAATCGCAACAGGAACGTTCCGTTAGGTTTGGACATCAGCATGTCCTGAGCCTGCTGCTTATTCACGAAGCCCAGGATAGCCCTAATACACACACACACACACAAACAAACAAACAAACATGCAAAATCAATACAATACTGAGAGGTGAAGACACAAATTAAATTAAGTGATCAAGAACGACTGATTATGGACAGAGAATGATTGCAAGTTCTTGCAAAAGGTAGGTGTCAATCATTCATGTATGTCTTGTATGTCTCCTAATGTCTTGTAATATGTAATACAACTATACTTAAGGCAAAATCAATCATGTGAATGGAACTGTAGATACCCAAGCTAAGAGATACCCAAGCTAAGAGATACCCAAGCTAAGAGATACCCAAGCTTCTTAGTTTGGGTAGCAATGATTGCATGGGAAGTTAGAACCCTCTGCCCCTGTGCTACCATGTCCAGAGTCACCCTACCAATATCCAATAGCATCTGTTGTATTTAATATATTTAATTGGTTGCATTTAAGGGAAACTGCAATCATTCTGTTTTAATTGTTTACAGTGTGTATTGTTTACAGTTTTTACAGTGTGTATAGTTGTGTATTTATAGAAAGTGAAAATAATTGTAACTATTTGACATGCATTTTTCATTTCTTCACATCAAATCAACAGAGAGAACTAAATTAAACCCTGTAATACAGAATGCGAAATGATTGTAACAATATTTTATTATGCAACTATTATGTAATTAATTATGTTTTAGTATTAAAATAATTATAGAATATACACAGCATCGTAAAAAGCTGCTCAATCTAGATGTGTGAGGATGTTTTATATTGTTACTGTCCAATGAAAAACAAGTATCTCTAAAATTGCAACTTTACAGGAGAGGACAAAAACCTACTTTACTTTTAATGCAAGGCAATGAAACCAAAATTTTTTCCAAGCTATTTTGGAGCACTTATATTGGTCCATTCATCATGAAATTTTCACACAATATAAACAACGATTGGTGTGTTCAAATGATGTAGAAAACTTAAAATCGATATATATATATATATATATATATATATATATATAAAACAATTCAAGTACATGACAAATATTTAAGGTGAGAGTTGTGTTAAAATAACACAACATACTGGTCATTAACACAGTTCCTAGTGTTTTAGCTGGTACAAGCAAAGCAAGTGCCTGTCGATGCAGTAATTACCTAGAGTCAGGATCATCTTGACTAAGGCATTAGCAGTTCATTAGCAATGCAAATTGCTCCTCTGTGCAGCCCTGCCTGTCCTGAGAGAGACTGCAGTGCATGCAGGCTGGGTTAGAGAGCAAGTTGCTCAATGCGGAGTTAATGTAAACGGACTGAACTCTGCCATCTCTTGTGTAAGAACTAAGCCAATCATTATTGCTGTATAAACAGAATTTACCGTTCTCAGTAGCTCGTATTCTGAAAAGCCCAGTGTGCTCACGCCGAAAGCAAATAAGGAAATCACCTTTAGCTCACTTTATTAACCTCCTAATTCCTTCATTCAGCCTTCCAATGATTCATTCATTCCCTGTCACCAGGCCAGTAGGTTCATCCTCAGCTGTGTTCTGGCCTTGTTTGGTAAATATGATGCCGTCACAAGGGATATTCATTAACTAATGCACTGATCAATCGATGCATTACATGTACTTAGATTGTGAGCATGAACATAATATTTTAAATTTAGCATTTTTATTTCTTAGGTAACTAATATAGGCAAAAGTTCTGCTGATGCGACAGATAGTCGATGATAATGTTACAGCAGCCTAAATTTCATTTAGTCATTTCAAGACATTTCTCGTTGTTCAAATTTAAATGCAAAACAAATACATTTTGACATACATACAGAGTTTTGATATGAGAGTAATAGTTATGTGTATTCAATTCAATGCAGCATGTTTTTCAACACATGTAAGCATTTGTTTCAAGTGTGTTCTATGAAGATGTCGAGCTTCTTACCCATCGTTCCAGTGAGGCTTCAGGTGTTTTTTAGTGAGCTCCATGACACCATCAAACCACTGCCAGAACGTGAAGTTCCTGCCTGGCAGGCTCTCCTGGAGACAAACACATTTATACACTTATGAGGGCTTTATTAATGCTTAATAAGTCCCAATGCTCTCTGAGCATGAACTCAGTCCACACGTGTAACAGCCTGCTGCGCACGGCCATGTATTTAGCTCGCTGTCCCTAAAAGTCCCGAAAGATGATGAAAAACTTGAATGTGAAGAGGTCTTACTTAAAGAATGTTTTTTATTGAACAAAGAGCCAAAAGATTTAGTCACTAAAAGGATCAGACTGTATTACATTTTTGATTTACTCACATTGCAAGTTTTAAAAAAAGCCATTCTCTCTCCATCCTTGCATAAAAAAAAACAACAGCCCGTATTGAATGCATTGCTTCTTTTATGCATCAGTTTAGCCCTGCCCTCTCACACTGAAGTTACAAGGAGAGTTTTTGTCTGAAATGCTTTTTTACTGATGGACAATAAAGGGTCGCCGTTCAGAACCAAGCTCATGTTTGTCAGTCTTAAAGTGGACCTATTATACTCGTTTTCCGTGTTTATAGTTTTATTTCTTTATTCTATTAGAATAGAGTCACATATAAAAACAATATAAAAACATTCTGCAATGCTCTGTTTAAGCCAAGAGGGGCATCCTACTACAAGTTAAACCCCCACACCTCTGTGGCTATTCTCACAACGGCAACGCAGGTGGGTGGGCAATAAAGACTTTGTTACGACATGATGTCACCTTGTATCACAGCAGAGAAACGTGGTTTCTGAGAGAGAGAGAGAGTTTCTCTCTCTGGCCTTGCATGTCAGAGAGAAAGCTACATAGCACACTAAAGGAAAGAGAAAAAGCAGAAAAGCATAATAGGCCTCACTTAACAAAGAGCATGCTTTATTCCAAATGATTGGGAGTGGTTGGAAGACGTTCAAGGAGAACGAGAATTACGATACATTAAACCAAACAAACAGCTGGACTGCAGAGGTTCTTACGGTTCATATCATAACATACATAACATAGCATTACATAGCTTCAGTAACAAAGTAGTCGATAGGAATACCCCACGAAGATAGGAATACAATGCTGTGTGGGTGTGGGTGTGTGTATAGGGGGCATAAAGTGAAGTTTGAGGCTTATGAAACACAGGCATGACTACTGGCTACACGAGGGCATGTCCCTCTTTCTGATGTTCACTCGCTTTTAATCAGTGATCTGGGGGAGAAGTCACAGCACAAGAGTGAGGACATTAAGCTCTCTCTCTCTCTCTCTCTCTCTTTCTCTCTCTCTCGCTTTCTCTTGCTCATGGAACACAGCGTCCAGACCTCACACACACACACTTTTATCAATACGCAAAAGCAGTTTATACATGCAGTGCACAGAACATCTGGAATTCAGAAAAGCATGTCGATTAAACTGAATAACGATGCTTAAATAATACTAAACACAGTAATGATGTGACAGTGATGAAGAATGAAAACTGTGTTACTCTTAGGCTCAATTTAGTGATTCTGGGTTCCTGAGTGGCACAGCTGTCTATACTGCAAAGAAATTAAGTTAATTTAACTAGACATATTTCTACATTTTTTACTTTTTTTAAATAAGTGAAATAAAAAAAAAAACATTTTAATAAGTGAAATTATCTCACTATAATACTACAATACTATAATGCAAGCAAAATGATCTGCTAATGTACTGATCATTTGGTACAGAGTAAAATAGAAGCACAGTATTCTGTATATACACTACAGTGGATCAAATGATGTGTTTTGGTTATTGTCTACACAAACTTAAATATGGTCTACATTGTAGTAGCTGAGCAATAAACATGTAACACTATAACAATAAACAGCAAATAAACAGTAATAGTGCAGTGAAATGTGCTGACGTGTGTTTTCTGTGGACGATGCCTTATTCAAATCAAAATTGTAACGTGACCATACTTTTATATAGCTGTACACGAAGCTCCCAGTGCCTCAGTAGATTCAGGAAAATAATCAAGGACCCTTCCCATTCTGGTCATCACCTGTTCAATCTCCTGCCCTCTGGCAAACGGTACAGATGTGTTAAAAAGCTGGACTAACAGACTTCTTCTTTTCCTGGGCCCACAGAACTCAGAATCTCAGTTTTAAGAGCAGTAAATAATATACACAGGATAATATATAATATACACAGGAGGTGATACGAGGACTGCCATCATCTACTGAGCCTTTTTAGGAGTAACTGTGAAATGGTTTATTTAGTAAAAGCACCTTTTATTCTTTTAATTATATTATTATTACATTTAACTGTAATACCTTATTATATATGACTTTTATTATATATTTATATGCTTTTTCTAGAGGCAATAAACTTGTTTTTTGTTTTGGTTTGCAGTAATCAGGGGTAGCACCCTTAATTTCATTGTATATTTTGTACAATGACAAAAAAAGGCATTTTATTCTATTGTATTCTATTGTGTTGTATTCTACAGTCCTATATAAATGTTATGGATTGTATATATCTCAACATACAGACTGTCCTACTAATCCCACTAATATTAAACGCATTAAGTAGTTTTGGCGGCAGGCATTTTGGACCTTGACTTTGAAATGTGTCAACAGAAAAAAAAAAAAAAAAAAACCTCACCCAGAGCCATGCATGAATTACACAAGTCTCTGTCTGAGCACTGCATGTTCGGTGTACCGAGACAGCACGAGGCCGTTTCAAAGGCAAGCACCGCCTTAGGTCTGCATATCTAAACCTGCACCATCAAAGCCCCCTCGCTTGGTAATCATAAACCACCGTAATGGGGGCCAGGCTGTTGATCGGTCCGGCCGACATGCACTGCATGCTTGCTGAGGTAGAAAAATGACGGATATATGAAAGCTTATATTAAGAGTTTCAAACGAGTGAGTGCGGTTTAGGATTAAGCTGTTTCTGAAACGGCCGGTAGGGAATTGCACTGCTGTTGGGTAACTGGACCCAGGTCGCAGTAAGGGTCATGCTCGTGGGATGGTTACTGTTGCACATGCCTTCTTGGAGCGGAGTGGACCATGCAGCGGTCTTTAACTAAGAAAACATGTTTTAACTTGTTTCTTCTGTGAGTCTTCATTCTGTTTGATGTTTGTGCGTCCCACTATTATATGAGAATAAGGGCGGATTTAACGGATCTGTGGACAAAAGGGGGCACGACACCTACACTGCATTGATCAGCAGAAGCATTTTCTTTTCATTTCTTTTGTTCTTCAGAAAGTAATAAGTAATGTAGTTCCAGGACAGTTAAGAGAAGTAACTAGTCATTAGTAATGGGTTACTTTTTGGAGTGACTACTGTAGCTATCTACACAACAGTATATCATTAACATTACATAACTTTAACACTAATGTTATGTGTTGGCTGCTGGGCCTGTGCAGCAATCTGGTCTTGCGCTGCACCGTGAGAGCGAGCCGGGAAACAAGCGGACCAAAATGCTAACATTATAACCAATGAAGCAGCCTGGACTAGCTGAGCGACAGAGCAACGTGATGCTAAACAACAAAAAAAGGTTTTGATGGACTAAAACAGTCGCCTCTCTCTGCCATCCCACTTTCAAATGGTATTTGAAAGGAATTGTTTGAGTGCTGGTAGCTGTAGATAAAGAAATACTATTCTCTTACTCTTCTGGGTTACTGATGAGGTTCCTTAGCCAGTAAATAGACTTAACAGATAGAACCGAGCTGCCCAGACACCATGGGTATGTCTCAAAATCTAGTTAGCTCCCTACATAGGCAGCATTTTACGTGATAATATGCCAACATGTAGACTGTCCCAATTCTTAGATACTTAAAACATGCTGTCTACTGAGATACCTTATTTTGCCCCGATTTTAGAAAGGAACGAACGCTTCCTCAGCCGCTAAAGCAATCCCATGATGAACTTTTTTCCAACATGGCGGTCAAAAGCGGAGCTACTAGCGGACACATCATCTTCAAATGTAAGTTATTTTGATTCTCTCTGGTGTTTTAATGTGTTTCTTGTCGTACAACCTCACAAAACAGTATTTTATTTGCAACTTTGTACTGACTCGACCATTTTGCAGTTTTATACTCGAGCCATTAGCATTTATGCTAGCGGATTTTTAAGCCTCGGGCTATTGTTTTGGATGCCGGCTGGTAGCTTAGCAACCAGCTAAAACGCCAGTCGCATGCAGTGGATGGGAACAAGCCGTGACGCAGTCTCTCTCTAACTAGAGCGTCTCAGTAATCTGTTTTATGAGGAGAGATGAGGAGAGAACACTGCTACTTACACAGCTGCCTACCTAGACAGCCTACTTAGACACTCACTAGGTTTGGAGACACACCCCATGAGTAGAAATGATCCTCACCCATTTTAGCTTAGGTCTCAAGCTCTACTCTGATATGACCATGTTTTTGTTTGCCTGACCTGACTCTAGTGCACTGGTATCTCTCACTTGCTCTTTTTTGTGTGTTTCTCTGCTGCATTTGGACAACTTTCGCTTGGATTCTCCTCTCAACACCCAGAAAACCACACTGAAGAACCTCCTAAAGAAATACTCTTTCAACACACTTGCAATCGGCATATTCATCCACCTGGAGAAGGGGTCTAAGGCATTACCAACGCTACACAATTTACAATAACACGTGTGCAGTTAAACATTTCCATCAGAGTGGTCTCCAAATACCCAAAATATACATGGTGTAGATTTAAATAGGCAACTCATTTAAAATACTAGGTTGGCTCATTTAAGAGCAAATAAGCTTGGCTAATAAAAGCCCCCACTACCTTTGGATAAAAAAATGAAAAAAGGCTTAAAGAAAATTGGCCATCAGCCAATTCATCTGTAAAAAAAATCAGCATTTGAATTGGAAACAGCCATAAAGTTAATGGTCGGTGTGGCACATTAACATGCTTTGCGCTTAAGAATGATTTTTCCTTCTACTATAAAGTTACTATTTTAAAGGCACAAGGTTTAGTAGAAAAAAACCACTGAAGATATGCTGATTTTGATATAAGCATGCTCTGAGTCTAAGCTATTAAAGCTATAAGGGGTTACCAAGGTGGCCTCAAAACCAGTGGACAGAACTAAATCATTCCAATGATCTTAATCTATAGACTCCATATCAAGAATGTTGATGTTTTGCCTCTCAGCCTAGGACCTAGGTGACAATTCCTGAAATAGCAGTCACTTGGAATAGTACATCCTCAAAGAAAAAGGGTCCCAACCTTTTTTAACAAGGGGGAACAAACTGAGCCATATCTCACCACTGTTTGGGGGATATAAGGGTTGAAAGGGTACTGTAAACAGCCGACTGTACACAGCCAAAAGCCAGGCATGGATGCAATAAATGTCAATAAATTTACATTTACAGAAAATGTGTTTAAGGACACAGTAATGCCAAAAATAAATTATAAATATCAATATATTTTGGTTAAGCTACTAACTCCCACTGCTCACTGCAGCTCAGTATCCTGCAATTCACAACCCTGTCTTGGTGGTTTAAGACCTCTTCTCTGGAGTAACAACAAACACTTAGAACCACGTTTAGGCTTGCATGGTCTGTGGGTGGTCTTTAACTGCACACAGCTCTTTGAAAGCTAATAATGAACTCATAAAGATAAAAGAAACACAAACCAACAAAACGGCTGTTAAGGTAATGATTTCGAAACAACTAATCAATAAAAAGGTCATCAACTGATGACCTTAAATAATCTCAGCTAGATTAGATTCCACATTAGGATAAGACTTGCATGTTCAGGAAATAGCAAACTAACAGTTGTATACCATTCATCGTCACTAGAGCTGTACCATATGCACCAGTATTGAGAGTTGTGGTGTTCAGGACAATATAATGAAATGCATGTGAATAAATAATGTTGCATGGTTAATGCCTACATATTCTAACCAATCAAACGCAAAGACTATCAACACAATTAATAAAAAATGTTTTGTGCAACCACGTAATACAGTAGGCGGCTCAGTCATGCAAAGCATGTGTGATGCAGCCTCTTACCCTGTTAAACTGGGACCAGGTCATGGTCATGCTGCGGTAGTCCTCCGGGTTGGAGCTGGAGCTGCTGAAGGCTTTCTGAGCGAGGAACACCAGGTTCTCCTCTGATAAGCCTCTGTTCGACTGCACTTCCGCCCTGTACTTCATATTGAGAGCATCACACAACTGTGGCCACATCACCTTGTCTGGCACTATGAAAGGTACCCGGCCCTGAAAGAGGAAACACACGGTAATTACGACTTGAATACAAATACATGCTTCATTCCCCTAAACATGACGGTTCCAATGTTTTTGGTCTGAACCCACATTACTACAAACAAGAAAAATACAATGTGTAACAGTACACAGACTTTGTAAATAGTATTTGATCCTGAGACTAATAATTAATTAGATTTTCAACATTTTCTAAACATTTTAAATTCTTTCTCAAATTCTTTCATACAGATTATTACATTACATAAAGAATAACATTAAAGTACCACTTTAAGGCTGGAATGTTCCTTTAAAGAACAGAAAGGCTGAAAAGTTTATTTTTGGAAACAAAAACGCTTCTTGTTCTGGCTGTTCAAGGTTGCCAGTGCAAATAAAACCGGTCAAGCAAATACAGAAACCTTCGGCATTAGCTCTGCTGAATATTACATTTATAACTTGATCAGGTGTGCTTATAAATTAAGGGACCCATATAATGGAAACCTGGATTTACCTCAGTTTATTGTTTTACAAAAATTAACATATAAGCATTGGTAAAGTTTCAGGACATCCCATTCACTCCCCAGCTCACATTTAGATACTAAGCTAGCCTGTTTTGAGTTCAATGTTTTTGTGATGTCACAAGAACCAACACATTTTCATCTACCCACCTATTCAGCTAGCAGTAGTTTAGCTCCACCCATTCATACTGAAGCTATAAGGAGTGTTTCAACTCTGAGTGCAATTTAAATGAGGCGTCATTTTTAAACAGCTGACAGCCAATCAGATTAGAGCTAATTTACATACATCTGTCTTAAAGGCATGGTAATAAAAACAGCCTGTTTAATTCAAAAGGCACTGGTTCCCAATTTTGGCCCTGGAGGGCCCCCTGACTTGCACGTCTGCCCTGCTCCCAGAACACCTGATCTAACTAATCTGCTCATGAACAAGCCCTTCCTGAGTTGAAGTGGGTGGGAGTTCTTCAGGACCAGGGTTGAGAACCACTGTTTTAAGGGGTAAAGTTGGGAAATGGTCAAGTCATAATGAATCCTGTTCATTTTCTGTTACTTAAATGTTACAATTGGACCAAAAACAGGAAATAATAATTATTTATAATAATAATAAAAATAATAAAATACAAAAATATAAACAAAATTGTGGGATAAGGGCCCACAAAATCAATTTGGGGGCAAATCTGTTGTTATTAAACGTTTTGTGAGTCAAGACAACAAGCCTGTTTACAAACTTGTTTTCAAAATATAAAAATGGTGATTTTTCAGCACTATTTCAGTGCATTTCCTGCCCATTTGAGAAAATTCAAACAACCGAGTGGCTGAAGAGGCTTTCTGTAGTGTGGACTTGGACCATGACTCATTATCAGAATTATCCACTGATGAGAAGGAGTAGAACATATCCTGTGTCTGCAGAAAGGGACCATCCAAAAGAGTGAATCACAGCACAAAATGTGTCATTTTTTTCATTATTAAATGTGAGGGTTAAGAAGTGCTGAGAGAAAAATATAGAAGACATGCAGTCGTGCTATTTGCAGCAGGGTTTAGAATTTGCATCAGGTACAGAGTTCATGTTCTACAGATAAGTCAGGTGTAAAAAGATGAATGGATGAAAAATTACTACAAAGCAAGAAGAGGAACTTGCTGTCAATCAGCTTCATATGTCAGTACAAAAACTTGTGGCTCCATTTTTTATGCCAAAAACTTTTTACTTTAAAAAAAAACTCTTTACATTCAACTCAAATGAAAAGTTTCTGTAAAACTTCTTTGAAGATACAAAGCTTTGTTTCAATAGTGACAACATGAATAGAACATGTATATTATTTAATAGATGAAGCTTTCAGACACTGTCAGTGGCGGCTATTCCTTATCAAGGGTTGTTCTTTTAGTTTTGCTATATAGTTTAAATGTAATTATGTAACTAGGGTTAGGGCTAGGGTTTGTATGAGTTTTGGAAGTTGGGGGGCTAAAATATTAAGCAGCGTATTTGGGACTTAACCGTTAATATCATGCAAAATTATCTGCCTTAAAAAAGAGATTTCTTGACCAATCAAGACTTTTTTCAATTGTGTCACATTACGCAGTGAGATTCAACGCTGAAACACACACTGAGCAGTAGATAAAAAAAGTTTTTTTAGATTAAACTCAAGTTTTACACAACCATATTAGGCTGCTTTGGAACTCAGAACTGGTCTAAATCTCTGCATAGACTTTCTCTCCTTTCACCTCTACCTGCATGTGTTTTAAACAACACTGACCCCCAAAAGTGGTCAGAGGGTTTGGGCTCACTGTAATAAAAATACGGGGCTCAGTTCCACAATGCAGAGCTTCTGCAGATTTAAAAAATATTAACATAGAAATTCCACTCTGAAATATGCACATATAGGTCTTTACTGTGCTCAAATCTTTATAGTTAAGAATATTATATTTATATATTATTATATATTATTATTAGTAGTAGTAGTACCAATTTCAGTACTAAAAAAAACTCAGTACAGTACAATATATCCAGCATTCCTATCATTAATTACTTTTATTAATTACTTTCAATTTTGCAGCTCAAATATATATTTAATACACTAAATACAATAGACTGAGAGAAAAAAATCAACCACAGTTGTTTTGTAATACTATATATATATATATATATATATATATATATATATATATATATATATATATATATATATATATATATATATATATATATATGTATTTGACAAAGGTGTATGTGGTGTGTATTCAAAGTAAGTCAGTGTACAAAATGTACAAAAACCACACAAAAAATAGATAAATGAAACAAACTGGACCTTCAATATTAGCCAAAAACGTCTGTTCTTGTTTCTAATTAATGGGTTCATGTTTGCAACCACTTAGTGATGACTAAACACACAGAGTCACTCTGACCCAGAACATTTCTGCTGCTCCTCTCAGTCAAATATTACAAGACCTAAATGTCAGGTTCATGGCAGAAATCATCCTGGAGCAGCTCTGAGGGTGAACGCAAACATCTCCTCCAAAAACTCACCGGTTCTGCAAACGCGTTGTCCCACAGGACCGTAGCTGTAGCATTGTTGTCTTGACTTCCATGGACAATCACCACTACGGGCAAGGACAGCGTCTGAGAAAGAGGGCAAGGTAAAGAGGAGGAAAAGACAGATCGTTGAAAATGACTGCTCACATCATACTATGCATCTGACCTATTCACGCTCCACCGATGGATTAGGTCTCTAATAGCAACTGTTGAAATGATGGACATACTTCGCTTCAGATAGAACCCCAATCCAGTCAAACAGAAAATGTTCAAATATGTAAATAAAGAGGATGTTATCAATTTGGAATGATGTTTATTTTGTATACTGTGCCATTCAGCTGGCTGATCTGCTGTCACTGTCTGCCTGGTCTGGTACTGATAAGCCACATTACATAGTGACTTGAAACAAAGACCACTCTCATTTTTCATTATGTCGAGTGGGATTTGTGCCAGACTTCTGTAGAACTTATCCATCATCTGTAAAGAAGCAACAGATGCTACAAAACAGCTCATTTGTTGGTGGAGCATGAACAGGGGAACCGTTCTACTGAACTGTGAGGTGGTTTGAGTGTATGTGAAGTCAGAAGTGACATGAAAATCAAGCAGTACTGACGGTCTAGATTTACTCCATAATCTTAACTGAATCCTGTGTGAAGCACCAGAGAGTTAATGTGAAACTGTGTGCAGGTGGTGATTCATAGGAAGTTACGTAACCTAAAAATACTACAGTGCAAAAGTCAGAGACCGGCTCTCCTTTAGTTCAGTTCCAGTCAGAAAGTCAGAAGTTATCATCAAGGTTTTGTTTTAGGAATGAAGATAAGAACTGAAAGCAGAAAACATATATAACAGAAATG
The DNA here is from genome assembly GCA_021613375.1 of Megaleporinus macrocephalus. Taxonomy (NCBI): domain Eukaryota; kingdom Metazoa; phylum Chordata; class Actinopteri; order Characiformes; family Anostomidae; genus Megaleporinus; species Megaleporinus macrocephalus. The sequence goes on from CM038719.1 coordinate 12,551,175, forward strand.
TAAACAAAAGTTTCAACTAGTTTTTTTCTGTATATTTTGTGTCCACACTTTGTTACAGCATCCATCCTTTTTAAAAAAAACTTTCTGCTTCTCACCATCCAAGTAAGCCCAAACACTTTCAGTGATGTTGAGGTCTGGACTCTGGGGTGGACAGTCTATTGTTCTTAGAACAGCAGCAGCTCCATAGATCTGTATTGTTTTTCTTTGTTGCTTACTTTTCTATGGCGTAACAAACTTGAGTGTGCAAAAACGCGAGGTGAACAATTTAAAGCTGCACGGTTCAACATTTAACATAAAGAGGAACCGCACGTGCAATTTTCATAAACATGCACCTCCTTAATGCTTTTTTTCTCACGCAATTTGATACATTTCCTCGCACTCAAAGTGCAATACTGTCAGGGGGGGTGGGTGACAGTTTGGGGGCGGGACCTGGGCCGGACGCTATTGGCTGATGGCACCTGGTTACGTTTGTGAAGTGTACCGCACTTTACAGTCGGTCTCCTTACCGTCTTCAGTGTTGCTGCAATCTACTGTGATAGAAACTACTGGGAGAAATGGAAAGATGGGGAACTGTGAGGAAATGTAGTGATCGTTCTTTGTTCTCTGCTTCACCACCACTTACAAAATTAAGGGGTGCAGCAGCTGCAAAACACGAATATCCGCCGAATATATGAGCCTAACTGAGCGAGCCACACAGGAAACGAGTGAATACATGCTGATAAGAAGTGATAAGACTATTAAATCATTACTGTACGTGAGATAAACCAGAGTTTTATCTAAGCTGTCTCTTCTGTGGGCTCCTCTGCGTCCACCATGTCTGTTGTAGTTTGAGAGATGTGTCGAAGTGAGCAGTCAGTCATGAAACCAGGTGCCAGCAGCCAATAGCGTTCGGGCCAGGTCCTGCCTCGAAATTTTCAAAACCACCCCCTCTGAAAACTCCTGTGCAAAAATGTATTGCACTTTGCACGTGAGGAAAAGAATCAAATCATGAGTGAAAAAAAAGCATTAAAGGAGGAAAAAAAGACTTGAGCTTGAAAGTGTTTATAAAAATTGCGTGGGCGGTTCCTCTTTCTGTGCTCGGGAGTTTCACATTTTCGCTCACGAGTAAAACACCTGCGTGTGCGAAATGTTAAAACGTGCAGGTTTAAATCTTTCACCTCACATTTTTGCACGCTCGAGTTTTGACATTAGTGTGACGCCATACTTTTCTCAGTGAACTACACATCCCCACGCATGCCCATGCCCCAAGCATGGACAGAAACACCTGTGGATGTGTTCAGATCTGAAGCCAAAATGGAGCTCTCTTGACAAAATGAACTTACTGTTCATCTGAAGGGGCCAGTTTTGGTCCTACAGGTGGTCCTACAGGTGGTTGACTTACTTAAAGTTCTTGATGTAATTAAAGACGACCTATGCTGCTTTGTTTCCAATGTTCAGAAGCCCCGCCTTCTGATGAGCCCCAAGAGCCCACCTGCCACGTTCTGATTAGTCTACATGCCAAAGCAGTTCCGACTCTGCGTGGTCACCAATCTTGAGGTTTCCCCCGCCTGCAGTAGCTGCTGTGTGTTATGTGAGGACCGCAAGGACTGTGTCTGCAGCATCTTGGATTCCTGACCATGTCTGTAGTACTGCTAGACTCCGCCATCTGCTTCGCTTAAAGGATGCTGAGATGCTGATGCATTCTATCTTTACATCTAGGGTAGATTATTATATATAAACTTCTCAAACTTTTCACCCTCGTCAGTACTTGGAAAACTCCACTGTTAGAGTTTTTTTTCTTTTCCCTAAGTAGTGAAGCGTCCTTGGCTATGTGGAAGGCTTTGTAAGTGTAACTTATTATTATTAATTCCAGTGAGGCGTTCCAGGCTGTTGAGAAAAGTGGTTTCTGTGGAAGAGTGTTTCTCCTCTTGGCTTTAGAACTTTACACACACCATTTACATACACCAATATCTACAACACACGAAAGAAAAGGGAGATACTGGAAAAGCATAACAGGTGCCCTATATTCATAATTTATATACATTAAAGGTAATCTCTGACCTTTACACAGTAGTACTTATTAATTATTAGCACTATTATGATGCATCTTGTTCCGTCTCACCTTGACCTGGAAAACTAGCTCGTTGCCCCCAACACTAAACTGTGACTCAAACAAGATGGTGAACTTCTCCTCGGTTACCGACTCTGCCCCTCGGCGATCTGAACGCTTGATCCTTTTCAGAGACTACAGAGGAGAGAGGGAAGAAAGAGGGGGAGGGAAACGAGAGGGTTAGTCACTCTCAAGCAGTGGATTTTAATGGGGTGTATCACGGCGGCTGATGATGTTGAGTTGACGTGTGGTGGCCTGGGAAGACCCTGTTTAATTCCGGGGCTTGTTAGGAATGTATAATTGAAAGTGGAACCTCGGTGGTAGAGCGGCTTACATTCCAGTCCGCCTCAGTCAGCTCCGTCTCTGACCATATCTGCCTTAAACCATCTATCTTAAACATTTAATCTCGCCTTCTGTGATAGCTCTGTATAATATAGAGGCAGTACAATACAGAGGAACAGCATAGACTTACTATCCACTGGGAGCTTATGGTGCACCCACACTGAAAAACAGTAATGCATTGAATTTTCTTGATTCTTAACGCTCCAACAAATACATCACATCAACACCAACTGCTATTCTAATATATTTTATTAATGTGTACACATTTATAACAAGTCATTTACAAGTATTCCCTTCTTTTCAGTGTGTAAGTGCCCACTCACCATGTTCCTGAAGTGTGCACTCAGAGTGCCTGTGGTTTGGTGATACTCCATCACGCAGTTATTATTCAGGATCTCTCCACTGCTGTCACTGAGAGACACAGAGAGAGCAAGTCTTACATGCACATGAAAGAGATTTACACATCACTAGGACATGCAGCCATCTATCACATGCCCTTCAAGATTAGTAATTATAAATGCTTATAGCATACAGTGTGTATCATAATATTCTGAGACAGTATGGAAACTGCAAATAAGACAAGAAAGCAGTGAAATGTCCTTGCAGACAGCATGAAAGTATGGAAGTGATATAACCATACAAGCTCTGATTTACTCTGACGAGCACTCCAAATTGTACTTACATTCACAAACGCTAGCTAAAACTTTACTGTGCCAAAAGCAGGCCTTATGTTAACTGCACTCAGAAGCGCAGTCGACTTCTCTGAGCTTGGAGGCATCTGGGATAGACCAACACACAGTGGAGCCGTGTGCTGTGGTCAGATGAATCAGTATTTTAAGTCTTCGTCTGAAAGAAATGGACGCCATGTGCTCTAGACAGACGATGAAAAGGACCAGCCAGACTGTTAACAAAGCCATGACTGGTTTCCGTCCCCTTGGTTCAAAGATATGCAGTCAGGTAGGCTGGACATACTAAATTGCCCCACAATTTTTGGGGCCTGTCCCCAGCTGGACATGTCCCCAGCTGGACATGTTGCCAGCTGGACATGTTGCCAGCTGGACATGTCTCCAGCTGGACCTGTCCCTGGAAATGTTTTTAACTTTAAATCAGAGGAGGATCCTGAATCGTCTTCCCAGGTGACAGCTAAGCTATCTGATTTGTATAGACATACAATCTACTGGAATGTAGTCATCATGCCATTTACAAGCAAAGCATCATTTATTAAAAACCGCCTCACTGTTTTACTATTGGAGCATTTAGCAACATCTGATATCAGACTAATAACATGCACCAATCATCTCAATCTAAATGTCTTTCTATGTATACAATTCTGATGTATACAATTTCAAAGCATGGTAAAGCGCAGTACTCCAACTGAGAAAGATTTCTCAACCTTGGCCCCGCCCCGCCCCCACCCTCTCACCAGCTCAAGCAGCAAGGAACTGCTTCACTGGGTGTCAAACTCCGCTGACCTTACTGTTGCTCACCGAGGCAGGACACTAACTCGGAAAACAAGGTGTTACAAGGAAACAAAGGTCATCTAGCCGAACATATCCTTAAACGAGTCTGAATCACAATGCAACAATCTCAGTGCTTGGCCTGCTCACACTCCACATCTGCTGCTAGTTCACTCAGTTCCTAATGGAGACTACAAACTTCACAACAACTAGTTAGAACACACACATCTTCACCTTGGATAACTGCTGGGCGGCACAAAAACATTCTTACCCAGCGTCCCTCACCTACACTGAGCTGCAGCCCACGGCTGCTGTGAATCTGGAGAAGTCCTGTTGAGATCAGGCCACACTTCAACTGTTCAAACTACTAAATCACAATTATTAGCCCAAATTAAAGTTAGCATAGGGCAGAGAAAGCTTGGTGCTTGCCGCTTTCTTCCTTAAAGGAAAACCAAAGAGGCTCCACAATGAGATAAGCCTCCAGGGGACAAGACTTCAGCCTGAAGTGGACTTTATTCTGTAGGCTCACAAAATAGTCAGACACTAAATGTCCAAAAATTTGTAGACACCTGGTCATTCGAGGGTTCTCATAAAACTCTGTGTATTCATACGGACTTTGTCCTTGATTCTGGGAAGGCTATATACGAGATCCTTGCTGTGAGGATTTGACTGCATTCGGTGACCTGAGCATTAATGGTGTTAGGTACTTGGATGACTAGTTCTGGATCCAGCTAATCCCAAAGGTACTGGATAGAGCAACATCATTTCAAAGAACACAGCTCTGCTTTATTATCCCTTGAGGACCCTCAGCATTTAGAATGATGACTGATCATCTCATTCTACTGTGAATACTTTTCTATGGAGATTCTACAAGCTGTAGGTGCGCTACTAAATGTCTGTATCAGCACATGGTGCTCCTTAATTAGAATTTATTAGAGGCTCCATGATTGTAGCCTCTTATTCTCTGTCATACAGCTCTTGGATTCTTGTTACAGTGGAGGGTCTCGAGGGGAACTGTAGGGTTCCACTTTGCGGCTGCTTTTGTTAGATTGCTGCTCATTTATTCATCTATATGTATCATGCGAGCACTGTCCAGCTTAGCCTGTGTTATTGTTTGCATATATATGCGGTTTCCAGGAAGAATAGCTGTTGGACAGATCAAGGGGATCCGATTCAACCAATAAACATTCACTGCCCATTATATTACATGTCTTATATTGATAGTTCATATGTTAGATGCAATCAGCATAAAAAGCAATAGGGAATTATAAAAAAATTAAAAGAAGCAGAGAGAGAGAAGAGAGAAGGAATAGCAGGGTTATTTATTTGCTCTGTGTTTATTATATTAGCACTGATAGCTGGAGAGCAGCAGAAAATTTGAATGCTCTTCTGAATATTTGTCAGAATGGTATTAGCTTCAGGTGGCAGCAGCGGGTTAGTAAGTGTGCAAATGTTTGTAAGCACATATAAAAGCTAATTTATATTCATTTATAAATACTTATTTCAAACAATGTAACAAACATGGTGCCAAAGTGACAATCCTTAAATTTCCAAACAAAAGTATTATCTTTTTGCTGTGTCTCCAGACATGTGACCCATACTAATGACCACTCTGGCTCCCATGGTATTACATTTCATCTGTATCCATAAGCTTTTAAAGAACATGCACAAATATGGATGCAAGGAACACAGAGCGCAAGCAGAAGGCTCTTTCGAACCTTCATCAATCAATTTTAATAGCCAGATGGTATTGATAAGGCCTGAGTCTGCCAGTCACTAAGAATGCTGCACTGGTCTGTATGAGGCTAAAAGTGTGTGCATTAAGACTCACTTCCTGGTGTTCTCGTTTTTGAGCAGCGCTTTGGCCTGTTGCTCGCTGATGATGGTGGCTTTAACCTGAGGAGGGTTCATGTGGACGTTGAGTTTCCCTCCCACCAGTAGACGGACTGTAGCTGCGAACTTCGTCTGCGTCTTCAGCACTTGAGGAGGCTGCTTCTCTATGATGAAGGTGCTGAGGAGCAAAGAGAACAAACTATGCTATGAGAAATGTCTAATGTGTCCCAAACAGAGCTGTACAAAGCTGTAGCTCATTCCATAATGACTGTAGAGCTGTGGAGCACTGAGAATACTGAGGAGTTATAATAATATTCACACATATGATACAATGAATATGCCTCTTATCACAAAGGGGGGATAATTTTTAAAAAATACTTTAACAGTATAGTATATATTATTATTATTATTTGTATATCATTACCAAAAATACATTAAATAAAACATATAAACATACAGTCAGTCAACGACTTTCATATGCATTCAACACTGCCTTTAAAGGAGCAATGTGTAAGATGTGCGATGCAATCAATATGTACATTTTTTGGCATAAAACTATTAAAAATGAACTAAAATGATCAAAAGAATGTGCAGCAATAACAGTTTTGACCGAGAAGGCAAAGAATGCAAGTGCCAAAAAATGCAGCAAAACAAGATCTAACGTTGGTGCTGCTTTCCACCACTGGGGGCGCTCTTGGTGAATTAAAGGGATTAAGTTTGATGCCGTATTTGCAAGGACTCTTCTGACTGGTAAGTAAATGAGAGCAGGAGTGAAGAGGGAGGAGGAGGGGCTGTGTGGAGTACGAATTCAAGAGATTGCATCATCTTAAATATCGCTCTAAGTAAAAGTGATTCATTTTTCAGGAGAAAATATTTCTGAGGAGACTGAGGAGATAAGATATCCCAAGTACACAAGGAGGACGAATCAAACTTCCAAAATTAGACTGAAGTTGGAACGATATCCCAGCAGATTTCTTTGGAAACGTCTCCAACACCAAAGAAAAGCGATTATAAGGGTAAGGTACTTGTATGTAATATCCATTTGGACAGCTCATTTAAATGAAATAAATGACGGGTGGTCTTTAGACTTACACTGTATTCTGTATGTGTGTACCTTCAGCACATTATCAACATCTCAGCCTCTCCGTCTCCTCTATTTACCTCCTTCAAGAGATTTGATCACCTTCATCATCAGTACTGCTTTTGAATGTTAGTGAATTACACATCACAGTGGATCACAGAGATCTCTTCCCCGGAACCCCTCGAGCATAATCACATATTAAATACAGCTTAAACATATTTGGCTAGTTGAGAATCCATGTATGGCTCTTCCTGTGTGTATCAATCAATAGTAGCTTCCGACTAAATGCACAGGTAGATAAATCTATCGCAGCTTCCGCTTATATTTATATCCGGATGATTTACACACACACACACACACACACACACACACACACACACACACACACACACACACACACACACACACACACACACACAGAATTGTAGCTTCAGTGAAGATGACGGATGATGGATATCTCTTCAGACAGTGATGGTTTTTAAAAGCAGCATGGCTCCCATTAAGCATTAAGCTCAATGCTACAGCGCTTGAGTGGCCTGAGGCAACACACACACACACACACGTATTCTACACGGACATGCTCACCCCTTGTGTTGTGTATGGATATAGAGCCCATGAGATAAAGCTTTAGGGACAGAGGAGGACACAGAGAGTGTACGTGAACCCTCCACAGTGTAGCAGAGCCCAGCAGATACAGCTTCCCAATGCTTCATCTTACTCAAACACTGATCACTCTGACACACCCTCCATGCTGTCTGTTTAGAGTGTGTACACATCACACACATCAGCACACAGCAACTGATTAATCATACGCTAATACTTTCAGTTTTGCTGTGCAGCTTCCTGCGAGTCATTTGATTGCATCAACTGCACGACTCTAATAGTTCTAATGGATCCTTTCACACAAGTTCACGATTTTAAAAAGGCTCCATTAAAGATGCATTAGCTCATTAAATATATAAAACACAGAACTTGAGTACTGTAGTCCTCTCTTAATGCCTTGAGTCTTTTAGCTGCGTTCCTGAAAGCAAGTCGATTAGCCAAAGCCAGGTTATTATGTTATTAACGTCTTATGAAATTGTTGTTTTGGCTTCGAAAAGTACCACAAATCACTGTGCTCTACTGAGACGTAGGTGATATTGAGCATTCTGATCTCCTCCCAAGGTAAAATCTGCATCATGTAATGATCAGATCATCTATATCTTAATAACGAAGTAAAGCCTTAATAAACAGACTCACTAGAAAGTGGACACAGGACAAAGTGTAGAAATGCTGGACATAATGATGTAGATCTAACTGGACATGATGATGTAGACTGCTTGGTGTGGATGGGTGGGAATTGGAGGCAAAACCAAAGAGTAATAAGTGATACTTTTCCAGAGACTAATTCATTATTCTAAGCTTAAACTGTGCCTGACGTCTGTTAGGAATATCCTATTATGTGGCTGTACATGCAGCCTTATTTAGCTATGATGTACTGCTTCAGGTAAGAGTCAAGCCACCAAGCACTAGCAAACAATCCACAATGTAAACAGGAATAATACTTTAATGCGTTAATCCTAGTGGTTAGCACTGTCGCCTCACAGTAAGATGATCTGGGTTGGATTTCCGGTCTGGGCCGCTCTGTGTGGAGTGTGCATGTTCTCCCTGGGCTTGAGTGGGTTTCCTCCAAGTACTCTGGTTTCCCCCCACAGTCCAAACACATGTGTGTCTGTGAGTGAGTGTGTGTTGGCCATGTGATGGACTGGTGACCTGTCCATGGTGTCCCGCTCCTTCTCCCGAAGACGCTGTGATTGGCTCCAACCCCCCCGTGAGAAAATAATGGATGGATGGATGTGATAATCTCTAATTTTACAATTATGACTTTGTACAAGGTTAATTTAATCCACCATCTTGCAGTGCAATATATATATATATATTTCTTACAACGTACATACAAGTATCATGGTGGTCCAGCAAAACTAGGCTTGGTTGGTCTTATTGCACTGCAAAAAGTCATGTCAAAATATCATATTTCTGATTTTCAGACTGGTACTTATTGTTGAAATATGATACTCAGCATCAGTCAGACATGGGCCAATTCACTGGACTGAATATCAAAAGAAATAAGCATAATTAGCCTGAACTATTACGAAAATGCTAAACGAGACGGCACTAAGCTGCGCTTTAAAGTTGATTGTAAATGTTTGATGGTGCTGACCAATCACAAATGCTGATAAAAGAATCAGCCATGTTTTACAACTATGCATTTCCTCCTTTAGGGCAGTAGAATATTTCTCACAGTTTGAGCATGATGTTATTTAGATGTCAGTAAGAGATATAAAAAAGCACCCCGCGAACATAATTAGCATGTATGAAGCATTAAGTCTTGAAAAATATGCTTAATTATTTGACAACAGACTCAGAGTTGCTTTATCTTGACTATATACTGTATTACTGTAATATGGCTAGAAGTAAACAAGTTAAATAACCATACAATATTAAATATACATATTTTTGCTGACTTGAAATAAATGAACTGTTTACTTCCCAGCCCACAGAGCTTGGAATTCCTCATGTCTGTGATGTCACAAGTATGAGCAGGGTCATATATGACCATTCACAAGAATTTAGTCATTAAGATGTAAACAAAGTTGTCTGTACTTTTGAGTAAGAACTGTTTACAGTGGTAGTGACCAGATGTCTAAAGTATTCAATACCTGGAAAAGCTCCCTCACTGACTAATGCCTCAGCCTGAGTTTTACCATTTTGAGATTAGCTAACAGGCTGAAACTGTAAGGAACTGGAAGGCAAAACAATATGTACTTCAGTTCGGCCATCCATTCAAGCTGAAGTGACAAGGAGTGTTGCTACTGCAGACAGTCTGTAATAGAGTTACTGCGTTGGAAGATGTGGGGAAAATATTGAAACACTGAGCCGTTCCTGACTGTCGGGAAGCATGTGCAATACTGCAACCTTCCAAAGGGTCCAGATCTCCAAACCGAGTGACTGTTTATTATTTACAGCATCCCTGAGAACTTTAACAAAACAGCTTTCTTAGTACACTTCAGCCTGGCCAGCTGAAAAACCTCCACCAACACTATATAAAGCAGAATTTGGTCTTATTGTCTTCTTTTATGTCACTAGCGGCATTATTCTGTTCAGAAAGGGCATCAAGGCCTTTGAACGGGCAACCGAAATGTTGAAATTCCTTTATGCCGGAATGCACAGGCAGCATTTTTCTCCTCGAGAATGTTATTGATGGCTTTCAGACACACCGCCACATCACCACTGCGGTTAAGCATGTTGTACCGTAGCTGTGATGGAACATAGTGTTGTTCCAAAGAACATTACAGTCAACAGACTGTAGTACAGACTACAACTGAGTCCGCTCTCTCCCACTGCTCCTCCTCGCGTTGTTTGACAGAGCGGTTCTAGTCTGATTAACGACGGCCCAATGTTTTTGTTATTGCGCCCTGAGCAACAAACCCGTCATTCATACGTCAAACAAATATGTTATGCTGATCCAGCAGAAACGCTGAAACATCTGCATGGAAAGGACGTCCTTCTGTTCCAGTGAGGCCAGTATTATCAGATCCTGCTCATCTACAGCCAATCATTCTTCAACACAGAAACATCCAGGCTCATGGATTTTATATATATATATACGTAGTGGCTGCTCTTCTAGGAGCTCTGGCTAAGTATTGCACTTGTACTGTATGTAGTCTTGTATTTGTTTTTTTCTCTGTAGGTGTTCTAGTCTTGCTAGGTATTGCATTGTCTTTTTTTCTAGGTATCAGCACTGGCCCTGTGTTTATGGCAGTGTTTGAGTATAAGAGTGGTTAGGACTTAATCCTGTTTGTACTAGATAGAGATTCATACTCTAACCGAACACTCTGGATAAGAGCGCCTGCTAAATGCCGTAAATGTAAATGTAAATGCTAAGAAAAGGAAACAGACACAAGCATGTTTGTTTTTCTATCTTGTCACGACATATACCTAATTCGCAGCACATATGTCCCAGACACAGGTCCCTCTAATCTAGATTTGAAGAGCAATAATGGGAAGAACAAAACTAAATCTCATCCTGAGAAACATCATTTGTCTCAAATTTTCACCAAAGTTGCTGGCACCCCTAGACAATCTCGTGTGTGAGATCTAACTGGAGTATATTCCCCATTTATATTTTAAGTCTTAAAGCTCATCTGACCTATCCGGAACACTTAAATGGTCAGCCACAGCTTCCTGTTTCACTAGGGTATAAATATGAGGTCTTACATGAAACTGCATAACTGAATGGAAAGATGAGGTTCTGAGGAGGGTTAGCTCTGTCACTCATTGTCTCCAGCTTTTCTAACGGCGAGTCAGCATGTGTGTTTATTTACTGCCTTATTAGCAGGGAGAGTTAAAATCACAGACATTTGATTATTTCTGAAATTAGTAATGTTTTTCAAGTGAGTACTGATAAGGAAGACTGCCGTTGTGAGTGGACGTTGTGTTTTTACAGAAAGTCGTATTCTACTGTGTTTGGATGAATTAGTGTTTCATTGCAGCCTTCCCCCAACTTGTACGCACCAACTCGCCCCAACGTCTGGTCCCCCAAAACATCCCAATCACCCGTCCATCAGGGCAGGTCTGGGGACTCACTATGAGAACGACTACAAATCACAGCAATGATTACAAAACGTTTCTTGGCTACAAGAAATAGCAGAACAGTTGAAAATGCCCAATTTAATTTATCAGGACAATAATTAACTGGAGATGTTAAGAATCTGCCAGGAAAAGGACATACATACATTCATCCATGTACAATGAGAGAGATGGTTTGAGCGGACAAACAGATGGGGAATTCACAAACATTAGTTTGGTCTTGGGGTCTGAACGTCTCCTACACTACAGTCAGATACCACCAGCATGACCACAGATTGTTTGGGGTGGCTGGCAGAAGAATGTCTCTACTGTCAAGAACTTGTTAAAGTCCCATTTGTTTGCTAGATGGACAACGTTCTATGGTCAGATGAGACCAAAGTAGAGCTTTTTGACAACTAACACAAGAGATAGATTTGACCACATCCACATTAAAGTATGGTGGCGGATCAGTGATGTTATGGGGCTGTGTTTCTTCTAAAAGCCCAGGACAACTGATTAAGGTACTCTGTATTCTGGACATGACTGCCTGAGCCAGGAGTGCTGTGGTTGGATTTTCTGGTAGGACAGTAATCCAAACCATGCGTCAAAATCAACACAAAAATCAATCACAAAAAAGTTTTTGCCATAGTTGTCCCTTAGAAAACCTGCAGGGTGAGTTGAATAGGAGCGTGTACAAGCATTGATCTCCACAAATCTCCATTAATTGTGTCGGATCAGAGAGAAAGAGAGAGAGAGAGAGAGAGAGAGAGAGAATGATCAGTCTGGTTCAGAAGACTTTGTCTTCAAATGTCCACACACTAACAGACCTGGTGACGAGGGTTGAGATGATGTCGGTGATGGTGCTGTTGAGATCATTGAGCAGTTCCTCTATGGGGCCGGGGATTGGCAGCTGCTGCCTTAAATGCTCTGCCCTTCTAATTTGCTGCCGATTCTGCCAAATGGTCTCTGCAAGTTTCTCACACCTACAAAAACACACACACACACACATGGAGAAGTGCATTATGGTCTCTGAATTTACACACGAAAGCCATTGTTAGGGTTTTTCCCAACAGTATACAAATATAGTCCACTTCCACACGTACATTAAGAGCATAGTGAAACTCAGGAAATATGTTTTTAACAGGCAGTAAGTTGCCTGCGCTGCATGTTCTATGTTTGTATTGCGTGTGTAGGTGAGGGTATATATACCATGACTGTAGAATGTCCAGTCCCCCCTCTGGTGGTCCTCCATTTCCGGCCAGTTGCTGTCGTCTCTTCCATTGAATCAGCTCATCATCCAGAATCACAGTCTGCTGTTTTCGTAACAAGGCCAGCGTCTTCTGGTGCTTCTCTGCCAGACCCTAACAACACAAAGGCACACAAGCGCGCTCAGAGGCCGAAGACTGACTGGAGAACCTTTTTAAATACATACTTCTGAAATCGGTCTATGATTTCTGCAAACACATGGCTGTGGCACATAATTATATGAAGAGTCTTGTCGAAACTGGTCTCACTGTGACAAAACATGACACTGTCGGGGTTTCCATCCACGTAGTTTATTCCCAGTTTGGCAGACTCAACAAAAAAACATATTATTTAAAAAAAATATAGCCCAAACTTTATAAAACGTTGGTACAACTGCTGAAAAAACGAGTGCTATAGAAACAGATGCAAATTAGTCCTGTAACTGATCACGACTCCGGTGTTGCCTGGCTGAAGCTACAGATCATGGCAGGAGGCAGCATGTGTCAGAGGACTGAGGAGAAGTTAAAATGTACCTTAATCACTTTGAAAAATCCTAATAGTCATACTAAACTGGCTTAAGCTGCATTTAAATAACTAGCCAGCTGCTGAGAACAGAGTGCATTCAGCCTATATGGGTTTTAACATAATGTGATATCACACAATGCAGTAACAGCAGTGCTCAAGTCTGGTCCATCTCAGCCTCATCTTGGTCTGGACATCATTTTGACTCAGTCTCAAGGTGGACTTAGAATTTGTCTAGAAACGAAACTATTCTCTGTCATTAATGATCATCATCACAACTTCCAAACACAATTAAACAGTTTTCTCTACATAATAAAAGTCTGTTCACCGCCTGTTGAGGACCGTTTTCATTTCCATGCAGGTTTAACTGAGCACAGATCAGAATGTTTCTTCTTACTTTTTTTTCTTACTTATCTGTTATTTCTTCTTTTTTGTTTACATTTGGAATATACATAGAGTATATTTTTCTTTTTTGTTGTGTGTGTGTATAATGCTTATGTCCCCAGGAAGAATAGCTGCTTTCATTATAGGAGCAAATGGGGATCCAAGTAAAATAAACAAAATAAACCAATGTTACTATTACTAGGTTTTCATTTAGAATTAAAAATGAATGTATGATGTTTAGTTGATTTTCAGTTGACTTTAGATGGTAACAGCGTCTCTTTCAGGATCAGGAATCTTACACTTACACATCCTAGCGCTAAACTAAAACACCTCATCGGCAGAACCAATCAAATTCTCTATTTCAGCTGGCAGACTGGACCTTTCCCGAACAGTAAGGCCTTTCTGAGAGTAGCTGCAGATCATTAATCTAGTTAAAATGTGTTTTACTGTGATACACAAACTAATGCTTTACTCAGTGCACATCGGTGCAGTTCTGTCCACATAACCCGCCTGATTTAACATTTTACTCTTTACAAACTCACACTGTTCCTGCTGCGTGAGCTGCTATCAATATTGAAAAAGCAGTAAATAGAGTAAATATAGGCATTTGCTTTTTTAGTATATAGATCACAGAGTACAGGTTATATCTGGCCAAACATCAGCAGCTTGACTGGCTACGTTTAAATGACTAAACCAACCATAAAGAAGCAGATATCAAGTACGACTGATTATTATTACTGCTATAATTGTAACAAGCGTAGACACAAATCACACACACACATCATACAGAGGAGTTCTGCTCAGTTCTGCACAGCACTAGTTGCACTTTCATTCATTTCATTCATTCATTTAATCTACTTGTTGCACATTTGGCACTTTATTCACAACTGTTCATCCCCAATACACACTTCTGTCTATTTCCTATTCTATATTTATGTGTATTAGTGTATATATTATATTATTATTTCAGAATATATTTATATATTTTGCTCTTAACTCTCTATATATTTCTTAATATTTTAGCTATACTCTCTTTATCTAAGGTTTCATGTAAACGGGCAGCTATCAAAGCATTTGACCGCTAGTTGTACTATGTATGACTATGTATGGGACAAATAAGCTTTGACTTTGATCATCTCTATTTTCTATTGCTCTATTTTACATGTTGGCAAATATGAGAGGACCCAAGCTCTGACCAGACTCCCAATTGACCAATAGACAAAAACCTACATTTCGTCGCTGTCCAATGAACAACCTGCATCCCCATTTTTGTTGATTTTGAGTTTTCTACATCATTAGAACACACCAGTGGCCTTTTCCATTGTGTGAAAATTTTATGACTATTGGACCAATAGACGTGCTCAAAAATAGCTTGGAAAAGAATTCTGGTTCCGTTGACTTACATTGAAAATAAAGTATGTTTTTGGCCTCTCCTGTAAAGTTACAATTTGGTATATACCTGTTTTCATTGGACAGGTACGATACAGAATGTGATCCATATTATAAGGAACAGAGAATAAACTGACCATCACTTAAAATACACAGACGCACTTCTCCCATCTAAGCGCGTGCGGGTTTGTGTTGTGAAAGTGTTTGTTGTGTGCTTGTGTCCCCTAATTGCTCTCGTTTAGTAGACCTGTGACAGCACACTTCACCCCCTAATTACGTTACAGCGCTCGGGCTAAAGGTGGCACCATTTCAAACGGCTGCTTTAATGCTGACAGTCGGCTACCCGCCTGTGTGTCAGAGCCAAGGACGGAGACGCAGCAGTAATCGCTGCTTAAATGTCACGCTCGGCGATCAAGCAGGAGCGGAGCCTTATCAGCTGGGACGAACCCTTCACCTGCTCATAAACCATATCATCTATTGTCTGTGGTCTCATTAAAGCCTCAGCAGAGCCAGGGATAAAGCCAAGTCATATAAACCCCACTGCAAGTATGCACAAGACTCCAGGCAGCCGTCCACACCTTACAGCTCCGTTGTATACTGTCCTGTCCTCCTTGTCCACACATCTCCCTGTTAAAAGTGTGTAAAAGGTTTAACACTAACTGCTCCAGGCCGGGATTCCTGAGATGTGCTACTGGTATGGACATGTTCCTGTTCTGGATCCTATATGGCTTTGCTGATTGTCTTGATCAAAAAATGAAGCGGATACACTGTTACGCTTTCCACATGCTGAGAGAACAGCCTCTCTTAGGTTGTGTAAGGGCAAGAGTTAAAAACAGGCACATTTGTGTTGGTAAATAGAGGAAGAGATATATTTTTATTGATTATTATTTGAATTTAGTGTAAATGCATGGCCTGTTTGGCAAAAAAGAAGATTTTGCCTCTTGTTTTGAGATGCAAAACCCATCCACACAGAATATAAAGGCCAGTCATATAATAAAAATGTCTTCACTGGCATGTCAATAATCTAACATACTTTTTTACCTTCAGGCAGACGTTACAGGAGTGTGAAGTCCAGGACCACAAGAATGACAAACAGTTTCTACTCACAGGCCATCAGGCTTGTGACCACCTCACACACTACCTCTCCAACCAATTTTAACTGCACCTTACACTCACTGTACATTTGTTACTTGCAACTCGCACTTTATGGCTGCTGCTCTTTATACTTGCACATAAAAGCATGTGTAACTTTTATTTTAATTTTTTTTACATTTTAATTTTATTTTTAATTTTATATGTATTTACTTACAATAAATTATTATACTTTATTTATTTTGTATCTCATTTTGTTATCTTTATCTATTGGTGAATGGAGGAGCAGCAAAGTAAGAATTTCATTGTACAGTGTAACTGTCTGTTTCTGCTGTGTATATGACAATAAAACTCTTAAATCTTAAATCTCTATTAGGCTGAAAGTTGTAATAGTATTCATATAGTAGCTGAATTCTGTCTGTTTTTCATCTATTATTGTAGATAATAATATCAGTGGTTCACCAAAACACATCAGGATACACTTGGCTTAAAAACCGAAAGTAAAAACTGAAAGAAGATTTCTTCTATACACAACTTGATGATTCATGAATGCTTGTGAATTGGCATAACATAACTGAACATGCTTTAACAGCGATTATCATAGAGAATGAAGAGAACTAGAAGACCAGTGTAACTGTACAGCTTACAAAATGATGTTAAATGTTAAAAGTTCTAAGATTACAAAAATACAATACACTGTGCTGTCCCAAAGGCATTCAGAGCTGAATTCCACTTAACAATAACATCAATGTACTTTAAAAAAAACTTGTTAATAATGTGGACTTCTTATGTGGAACTCCTGTTTAGCAGCATGAAGGTTCTCCAGCAGAGGAAGCACACACACACACGTTATCACACAAACTGCTTTAGTGTTCACCAGTTAAAAAAAGGGATGCAACCTGTTGAACCTGTTGAATTCATACACAACATATCACCAAAAAGAAGAACCAAGGAAATGTACAGTCCCCTCCTGCTCCCTCTTCACTCCTTACCAGGCAAACATCAGACTTTATCCTTTTATTCACCAAGATTTGGTGGAAAGCCACACCAATATTAACTTTTGTTTTGCTGCTGTTGAGATCACTTCTTTGTTTGCTGCTAAATGTGGTTTCTTGCCGAGAGCAGTCACTATAATGGTTACTTGCCAAGAGCTTTAATTATCGTTGCATTTACTCTTTCTTTCATTGGCTACCTGTCCCTAAACAATTCAATCGGGAGGTACAGGATTTACTAAAGATGAGAAAACACCTTCAGGGCGGCCTGTCCTTAACCTGTCCTTATACTTTAAGGCAATGTGCAGGCCTGAAGTGCTGTTGGCAGAACAGATGAACATATGGCCTTACAAGCTCAACACATTTAAACCAGGTTATTCTTGCAGCTTAATGTTCTGTATTGACTATATAGTACGGCAAGTGAAAGGTACATCAGAAAGGGAAAAAAAAAAAAAAAAAAAAAAAAAAAAAAAAAAATATATATATATATATATATATATATATATATATATATATATATATATATATATATATATATATTACTTTTTTTTTTTTTGGTTTTCTGTGATACAGGCCCTTTAAGCATTTAATGCTGACACTTAGTTATAGACTTATTTTATTACATTTTTTTTTGCTCAACATGTTCAGCCTTATTTCTCCTTCCTTCAGGTGAAAACCAACAGGGCCAATCTGGACCATTTTAGCCACCAATAAATTCACTGGCTTTCATTTTGATGCACCTTCACACAGCGAAGTGCAGCTTTGTGCATATTAGCCTCCATTACTATATAGTCTCATAGCAGCTTACAGTGAAAAAACTGTATATAAATACCAAACCATCCCTTGTGTGTGTGTATATGTGTATATGTGTGTGTGTGTGTGTGTGTGTGTGGATGTGTGTGTAAGTATACATGCTTACCAGTCTGTATTTCTGTAGGGTGTTGGCTTCTCTGGTAAGCCAGGCTTCCACAGTCGCTCTCTTACTGAGGAGACTGGGCTCTCGTAGCTGTCTGTCAGCGGGGGGCAGCGTGGCCAGACTCGTCAGCTGAGCTACACGGCACACGCAGATGATACAGGAGTCTTCAGTTTAGTTAATCTTACTTTCATATGTTTAACACAACACACTTTTCTCAAACAGCATCCAAAGAAAGACATAACTTATTCTTGATGTAAATGCCTGATCTGATCTAAACAGTGGTCTAGCTTGGGTTTCACATTGAGCGGCATTCTTGTGTTGAATGCATCCGAGAGCCACAAGGAGATTAAAGAGCAATTCAAATAATCACAGATTAAGAAGCAGCCTGTGTGACAATAAAGAGCAATAAACAGTAAAATAATGAAGCAATAAAGCGACAAGTCAATAACATAATAAAACTACTGAGATCCAATCCAGGCCGAGAATCCGGATCCTTTCTTGATGTTATTTTACTCCGGTTTTGAAGTCTAATTAAAGAATTTATCCACAAATGAAGAGTTTGCAAAACATTTAAAGTCTGTAGTGAGCTACTATTTCAAAGAGAACATCAAAACAGCTAGACAGCTTTGAGTGATATGTGTAATGTAGCATTGTGACTGCTTAAACCAACCACTTCCCATCAGAATACAGTGACTTAAACACTGCTAGAAAAAGAGGTGCACTGAAATGAGTAATGCACTTCTGGAAAGTGTAGGGCTGTCCAGTAGGAGATTATAAAAGAAATAAGCAAACCCTGTATTCGGAGACTCTCCTGGTACTGTATAATGAAGTACTCCTGGTTGTGTTGTAGTTTGCGCAGGTCGTTCTCCGTGTCCTGTGTCAGAATCCGCAGCTCCTCGAAGGCCTGGTTGATCTGCTGGTATTTCTGAGACATGCTGTCTATCATCCCACCCAGCGGTGAACTCGACTGTCCAATCACAACACACACTCGTAAGCCACAGGCTAAACAACAGGGCCTCAAGTCTTATATTCTTATATGACATACAGTGGCAAGAAAAAGTAGGTGAATCCTTTGAAATGACCTGGAGGTTACCTGCATTAACTACTCATGAAACATGATCTGATCTACATCCAAGTCCCAAATGTAGACCAACTCAATTACTCAATTACCCACTTACTCCAGCTTGAGTCGATCGGCTGAAACTAATTCTGGAGTCCAAGTTTTGCTTCATAAGCTTAGAACTGAAACTGCAATGCCAATGCTGGGAACAAGCTCTAGAACTCAGTGGTCACCTGAGCAGCACAGACGTTTTAGTGTTTAGAACACAACGTAACTTATTCTCAATCCTAAAAACACACAAAACTACAAGCAGCCTTTTTAGACAACAGATCTGTGTTCACTACAGCTCCTCCAGAGAAGTCCTTTTACACGATGACCGAGGGAGAAACCTGAACCGAGATCAGTACTGCTTTGTGAAAACCAGCCCTGAAGTTATTGAAGTAGCTGTAAGCTCTAAATTACACTGACAAGTCTGTGCATCCTTAACGAGGACCTGAATGTGACGTGAGAAGTGTGATTGTGAAATTTTTGTGGACGTACGAATGCAGAAACTATTTGGGCTGTTCTGGTGACTACCGAGTTCTAGAAGGACTTTCAACATGTCTTTACTGATGAACTACATCTGGAGTAAATGGATAAACATGATATTTCACCATCTATACCTTTAATTTAAGAGCCTCAATTAAAAACAGCTCATAATAATGATAATTATTTTAAACTCCACCTAACTAAGTATAAACCATTCTGAGAATCAGAATCCATTCTTTGTATACCTGCTGCTAGAGGAGTTATGGCAAGAGTGATATGACACTCTTGATAGTGATATGAGTGTGAGTTGCATTCCTACATTTCTATTAATGTGTTTGGTTCAACAAGGTAGTGTCTGAGATAGATAGTCTGTATAGATTGTCGCTGTCCAATGACCAAAACAGTAACTTTACAGGAGAGGACAGAAACTGTCTTAACTTTTGATGTAAGTCAATGGAACCAGATTTTTTCCAAGTGATTTTGAAGCATTTCTATTGGTAAATTACATAATGTAAACAGCAGCTGTCATGTTCAAATGATGTAAAAATTTAAATAATCAAAAATGGAGATAAATGTTTTCGATTGGACAGTGACGATATGCAAGTATATATGTATGTATGTATATATATTTAGAATTTAAAACTTGTGTTTGCACACAGTGGAATTTAACCTCTGCATATAACCCATCCGTGCAGTGAAACACCCACATACACACACACAAGTGAATATACATGCTTTGGTCCTGCCCAAGTGTTACATTTTTCTGGGTAGGGGTGCATAATCATATCTTGTGAAAAAATCAAGGAGCAGTTTGAACTGTGTCCGAGTCTTTCCATTCTGGCGGATCCTTCCCCTTTATCACATCTCAGCAAAGTAGACTCTCTTTGGATTCAAACTGCTATTATGATGGGCCGTCAAATTATAATGAGAATCTGGAAGTCTTCAACAGGACCATCAATTCAAGACTGGCTTTTGGAGCTGGGAAGGGTGGCTGCTTATGAAAAACTTTCTTTTAAATTGTTGGATAGATTGGATCAGTATCATAGAAAATGGGGGAATTTTTAGACTATTTTAAAATGGTGGGTAGCACATAAAACCAACATGTGTGTGAGGCTTGCATTGAATTCTTAATACAATTGTTTGTACACTGCAGGATGTTTGCATTGTTTCAATATAGTAGTGGATCTCTAACATGAGTTTATTGTATTTTTTAAATTAATTTATTTTATTTTTATAATTAATTTATTTTTATTGTTTTGTTTTTGTTTTACAAAATGTACAAAACTTTGGAAAACAAATGAGTGTATAATATATTAACAATTATTAGAATCATCAAAGCCGTTGATGACTTTCATCATACAGGTTATGGTGATGAAGGTTAAACTCTTCTCAGAAGCTTCCAGAAACCGGGGCTGAGATCGTGCCCAGAGTGTGTTTGTTTGTTATCACACACCGGGGACACGCTCTTATGAAACCAGAGTGCTGTGATCATAACACAGCATGGCCTGTTTCCCTCCAGTGATAATAACTGCAGTGGGAATCTCGCTTTTCTCCAGTTAGCAAGTTATCTGTTAATCTGCCAAGCTGGAATTAGAGCCACGGTCACAAGAACATGACTATGGAAAGTGAACCCAGCCTCCTCGCTCGTAGCCCCTGGAAACTAAATAAACAGGAAACGTCCACTTCCACTGCTATTATTATTACACGTGTCACTTACACTGTAGTCAAGCGAAGAGTTAATAGAAAAAAATGTAAAAACAAAGGATGGTGTGCAAATCACAGACCACACTTCATTCAGTAAATCCCCGTCACTGTCAAAGTGACCATTAAGCACAAGCTGTCCACTTGCATGAAAAAAGGAGGACATGAAAAATTATGCTAGACCACCAGAACTGTCACCATCAGAGAAACTGCACTTAAAGCTTTCCACAAGGAGAAACTCCAGATCCACGCTCATAACTCGACGCTACAGTAACAAAGGAAATGTGCAAATCCAACAAAGAAGCTGCTGTTCTCAGAACAGTCCAGACCGACTTCACTGAATGTGCACAGCATTACTTGGATCACGAGAAGCTTCTGAAACTTCTGAACTGTGTATGTATGTAAAAACATCTCTGTAGATTTCTTCAGGCTTCAAATCTACTTTCTGTTTAGATAGTTTCCCAGTGTGTATGTGAGAGTGATGGCAGTAGTGCAGTTAACCAGTATAGACTTTGGTAGTGTTTAATAAAGGTTTAGTAGAGTTTAATAAAGGTTTAGTAGTGTTTAATAAAGGTTTGGTAGTGTTTAATAAAGGTTTGGTAGTGCTTGATAAAGGTTTGGTAGTGTTTAATAAAGGTTTGGTAGTGTTTAATAAAGGTTTGGTAGTGTTTAATAAAGGTTTGGTAGTGCTTAATAAAGGTTTGGTAGTGTTTAATAAAGGTTTGGTAGTTTTTAATAAAGGTTTGGTAGTGTTTAATAAGGGTTTGGTAGTGTTTAATAAGGGTTTGGTAGTGTTTAATAAAGGTTTGGTAGTGTTTAATAAGGGTTTGGTAGTTTTTAATAAAGGTTTGGTAGAGTTTAATAAAGGTTTAGTAGTGTTTAATAAAGGTTTGGTAGTGTATAAAAAAAGTTTTGGTAGTGTTTAATAAAGTTTTGGTAGTGTTTAATAAAGGTTTGGTAGTGTTTAATAAAGATTAAGTAGTGTTTAATAAAGATTTGATAGTGTTTAATAAAGGTTTGGTAGTGTTTAATAAAGGTTTGATAGTGTTTAATAAAGGTTTGATAGTGTTTAATAAAGGTTTGGTAGTGTTTAATAAAGGTTTAGTAGTGTTTAATAAAGGTTTGGTAGTGTTTAATAAAGGTTTGATAGTGTTTAATAAAGGTTTGGTAGTGTTTAATAAAGGTTTAGTAGTGTTTAATAAAGGTTTGGTAGTGCTTAAAAAAGGTTTGGTAGTGCTTAATAAAGGTTTGGTAGGGTAATAAAGGTTTGGTAGTGTTTAATAAAGGTTTAGCAGTGTTTAATAAAGGTTTGGTAGTGTTTAATAAAGGTTTAGCAGTGTTTAATAAAGGTTTGGTAGAGTTTAATAAAGGTTTGGTAGTGTTTAATAAAGGTTTGGTAGTGTTTAATAAAGGTTTGGTAGTGTTTAATAAGGGTTTGGTAGTGTTTAATAAAGGTTTAGTAGTGTTTAATAAAGATTTGGTAGTGTTTAATAAGGGTTTGGTAGTGTTTAATAAAGGTTTAGTAGTGTTTAATAAAGATTTGGTAGTGTTTAATAAAGGTTCTAGTATTAGTAATGATGCTGCAAAATGAAGAACCTGTACAGTCACTTTGAAATAATTAAAACACTCAAATAGTAAGTAATAAGTAGTGGTTTTATATGTCAATGTGTTTATTTAACCCTTTCAAAGCTTCTCCTTGTGGAAACAACCCAGTATTATTTACAGTTCTCATCTATTACCTGCTTTGACTGCTCAGTACTTCATTAAGCTAAATCAAGATTACTGCTGAAGGAACTGAATACATTCATACAGTGTCTGGGGCGTCCAGGAGAAATCTGGAACTACACTTTGTTCTGCAAACTGGAGCTCAAGATATGATCTACTACTTTCAGAATAAGATATTTATGTTACTTTGTATT
Source organism: Megaleporinus macrocephalus (assembly GCA_021613375.1). Classification (NCBI taxonomy): domain Eukaryota; kingdom Metazoa; phylum Chordata; class Actinopteri; order Characiformes; family Anostomidae; genus Megaleporinus; species Megaleporinus macrocephalus. The sequence continues at coordinate 12,574,333 of CM038719.1, forward strand.
GTATTTATGATTATTTACATCTGTTCTAATGATATCTGGTATTCTTACTAGTGAGAATACACTCGTTGCTAAGATAAAGGCTTTTAAACAATGAAGTTCTGCATATTAGTCTATATATATATATATATATATATATATATATATATATATATATATATATAACTGTTAATGGAGAACTGTTAATGGAGTGTTATGGCAGCTGTGAAAACATTTCATATGCACAGTTCAACTCAGAAAGTGTGTGTGTGTGTCTGTTTCTGTGTATGTGTGTGTGTGTGAACAGAAGAATGGAAGCACTACTTACATTATTAGCTTCTCTGACGAGTCTCTGCTCCGTGTAGAGAATGTGTTTGATGCATCTCACCAGCTCCAGCGGACAGCGGTCGTAGGTGCTCTGAAATTCAACACGTTCTTTGTGTATCTGGACGACTCCTGTCATTATGTAGATGTTTTCACTCCTCCATTGTACATTACCATCGCTATCTGGCTTTATACTCGCTCCTGAACTGCACCTATATCCACAGCAGCTTCGGGAAGATGACCAGCACTCGCTGTGTGTGTGTGTGTGTGTTTGTGTATGAGTTTGAGCTTATTTTGCTCTCGCGGTGAGGCGTACTGTAAATAAAGGTCTATACGTGTATGTGTGTGTTTACCTTTAACTGCGAAGCATAGTGGCCCAACTTAATCTTGAGGAGAAAGCCGTCCTCTCCCACTTGATGCTCCGCCTTCTTCTGTAGTTCCTGAATTAAACTGTCCAATAAGCGCTTGGCTTTAAACTCCTCCTGAGGGTTCTCCAGATCTATGGCATCCCTGCAAAGGCAAGAAGGTGAAAGATCAGCACCCTTACTCTATTAAAACCAACCGAATGATGGGGCTGTGGCTCAGGACAGGGCACCCAAGGAGACGTCCCCCAGGAGCTGTGCTTCACATGTTGAGAGAATTGACCTTAAAGTGTGCTTGTCTGTCTTTCTATTAAGATTTAAATGTTTCAACCACTGTGTAGGAAACAGAAGAATGAACAAATGTGGTAAACAGAGCAGAGGATTACTCTACAGTGTAGATCTACAGTGAGTGGAAAGACTGTCTGACACTGAGAATGAAAACAAAAATTATATCTAGAACACCTACAAGGCAGACTATAAATAAAGTATTACAGATGCTTTAAATAATGAATAAAACATCTTCAAATACCTTCTGCTGATTCTATTTTGATCAGAACTGTGTAAGATATCACTGAATAAAATAGGAGCTATATATAATTAAAATAACACACTTCTTAACAGCAGTGTACAAGGACATAATACATAATACAAGGCCAATTTAAATAAATATCTTACTATGTTCTCTACAAGTTATTCAGCTTTAGGGTAAAAAACATGCTGTCCAAAGAAAAACAAGTCTCTAAACTCTAAACTCTACCGGAGAGGACAAAAAACGTCTTCAGAAGTTTCATTCCTAGTGATTTTGGAGCATTTCTATTGGTCTATTCATCATTCAACTTTCACAGAATGTAAAGAACAGCTGTCGTGTACAAATGATATAAAAAATGACAAAAATTCTATTTAACAGAAAAGCCTCAGCGTCACTATATGATATCAATTCTTTCAGTATTTATTGTGGCCGCACTTCTTTATTACAGCTTCCATCTTCTTCAGACCCACTTTCAGTGTTTTAAAGAAACCTGCAGAGATGTTTTTCCACACCTCCAAAGTTCAGTCTGAGAAGCTTGTTGCTTCTTATTATCCAAGTAATCCAAATACATTCAGTGTTCTCATTCAGATGTTGAGGTTTGGGCTCTTTGAAATGTCAGTCTAACCAGCAGCTTCTTTGATTGGCTAGGTTTTTTTTGCTTCTGTCCATTTACTTTTTTAAGTAAGAGCTTCTTAAACAGCTGTACATCCTTCCAGAACCATAGTGTTGAGTTGTCTTCTTAGAATAGAAGGATGAACATCCAGATTTTTTAGATATATCCAGATAATTAAGATACAAGATACATCCAGATAATTAGATTTAAATAATTTGATGGTGACAGCTTTGGTGGTCTAAGAGGTCTTGCATGGTTGTTAAGAGTTCCATCTTCTCTGTTTAAGGAAGCCCTGATTTTTTATTCTTTTCTTCTGGCTTTTTCATTCCTTATGCAATGGCATTTTGGTGTATTGTATGTAGTGTGTGGTAAATATATTGTATTATCTTATACCCATGGGCGTGGTAGTGGGGGGGGTGGGGGGGGGTGGGGGGGGGGGCGTAGACCTGACTACTAAGGGCCCGAGTAGGGAGAGGGGCCCATGAAAATCCTGATTTTTTTTTTTTGCTCACGTTCCTCGTGTACTGGCATGGATAGGGGCCCACTGACATTGAAAGTGTACAGGGCCCAGAATTTGCTGCTACGCCCCTGCTTATACCTAATCTCCTCAGAATCCATAACAAAGCTCCCAGTAGCCAATAGAGCATGATGAGTCGTTTCCAATGAGAACTAGACCACATTACTAGTCCTCAGGAAGACTCGGACTCTAGAACATTGCAGATTTGTATACAATTTCTTGCCAAGACACTCAGGTAAGGTGGCGGTCCGGAAAGTTATTAAGAGCCTTGCAACTTGGAGAAAAGAAGAATAACCAAATTTAAACTCTGATGGTTTGCAGGGTGTTATGTCCCCGTCTCCAGCCACACTGACCTTTTATTTGAATTTATTTTAATATCTGCTTTTTGAAGCCCTGTAGAATGATGAACTCCACAGGTCAGTAAAGCGTGACATGCCATTTTCACCTATCACATAAATAGTCTGTGTAACCCCCAACAGAAACATCTCCTGAGAAACAGACTTAAACTTCACGGACGGCTTAACTGGAAAACTTAAGACTCTCGCACAGTTCTGTACATTTAGCTCTCAGCATTTAGAAGGTCTGCATCACGTGTGAATAGTCCTTAGCCTTACGCCGAGGCCCAGTTTGTGTAGACCGGAGTGGACTGTCACTACTAAGACAAGCTTAACAGTAGAGACTGAGACGAGCTGAGAAAGACCGACTGGGTGGCAGAAAAAACAATGAAAGCTGCTGAAGCTGACTTGTAGCTGGAGGCGGTAGTAACGCTGACTGTGCCGTGTGGAGGTCGCTGTACTCTGGCCCTAGTCTTGTACACCTCTTGTCTGCTAAAACAGGAAAAGGTAATTCAACTGACACACAAAACAGCCAATCACATACTTGCTATTTGGCATGGCATACAAAAGGAGGTCATTTTGAAAATAGAGTCACGACATAAACAGTTCCTCTAGATCAGGGGTATTTAACTAGAGTTCAGTACGGTCCAGTTAGAGGAGATTTCCTCAGGCCAAGGTCCGGACCGTCATCATTTCTAACTTATGAAGTATTAGCATCGTGTACAATCAGCAACTGAAAGACAAACTTATTACAAATACTATATTTCAGTATATTTACTGTTTAAATGCTGAACTGAATTAATTATTTTTAAAGCTCCAAATAATTTTTTTTCCTCACTTCAAGTAAATAAAACATGCGTCTTCTTCCTAACTCAGCTTCACAGATTAACATGTTGGTTTTACAGAGTGGTATTCTCCTAAACTAGACGAGCAGGTCCATTCCAGAACCGTTCCTGTTAAACAGTCAGTGTTCACTGTTAACTGTTCTCTTTTTAGAGCTCGTTATTCTTTCCGACTCGCTTTAGTCTCCGACTGCTGCTTCTCGCTTCGTACCTCGCCTGTATGTGCGTGCCGCACACCACAATCTGCACAGATTTGATTGGCTGGGGAGCCTTCGGTGATCTTACAGCGCACGCGATTGGTCTCTGAGTTCACTGCGCCGTAAAGCCCGTATACCAAGGACAAGAAAAGCTCCACCGCTTAAAATAAACACAGTCAAAATGAAATCATTCTCAATAGTTTATCGGTTTGGGTCCACATTGGACAACTTCTGAGTCCAGATCTGGACTGCGGTCCGCCTATTAGTGATCCTGCTCTAGAGGCAGCAGTGTACAAACCTTTGACTCACTTTGTACAATACAAACGATACATGGAAGTGCAGACAGTCGGAATCCTGACCAGGTTTATACACTAAACATATCAAACAAGCACCAGTAAGTTCACGTACCAGAGCTGCCCTTCAATCCACTGGGACAGGTAGTGTCGCACCTCTATGGGAAAGTGTTGGCCATAGAGAGACTGCATTTGGTGCAGGGCATCACCCTGCAGCTGCTGGGCCTGAATCCACACTGCCATCTACATATGAGAGAAAGAAAGAGATTATGAATGACAATATATTCCTTTATTAATTGCTTTAACAACTTAGTTACACAATGAATTACATTTTTCTTTTAATTGCATCCTCTGTTGACAAGTCTGAGTCTGCACAGCTGACTTTTTCCATTAGTGTTAGTGTCAACACTGACAAACACAAGGCAAAACAAGGCTGTATGCACAACAACACCTTCATCAAATGCAAATCCCAATGAAATATCTTTACTTTCACTTACAAACTCAACTGCACTGACTGAAAGCTCAGGATCCACACTTGTTTCAATCAGCTATAAGTAACCAATCATTTCTATGAAATTACATCACATTACTATTGTCTCTATCATCGGCAATGACTTCAAGACTTCCCAGTAGCTTGAGGTTTATTACACACAAGAGAAACCAAAGGAAATCAACACTTTCAGCTTATGACCTCATTCAGGAAGATGCTGGAGATAAGGAGAGGAGGGCCACTGAGACTAAACAGAAGAACTTCTAAGTGCTTTATAATGCAAGAGCTTTCAGCTTAGCTAACATCACCACAACGCTTAATTCATCTCCTCTCTGCACCACTGCAGCATCTCAACTACTGTTGCTCCGACCACCCTCGCTCAACTACACACAAGCTCCATCTTTCACTTACCTGGAACGCGTTTGGAAAACGAGAAGTCATTCCACAAGAAGCAAGGCAGACTTTTCTACTACTGTTTTTAGGATCATTGCTTGAACATGCCTGGCAAACCCAAAAGTGGAGTAGAATAGAAACACAACTTCTGTTTTCACTCTGCAAAAGCAAACTTGTAGTCCTTAAAGCCACAAGCAGAAACCGCTGAAGGAGAACCACCCCAGGACATGCTGGTATCCTCTGAAAACCGATGTTACAGCAACAACTGTCACATCATACCATTCACTCTCCCCTCCGCGCGGTCCATCATGGAAACTAGGAGGCGGTTTTAGCTCCCTCGTGGTTATGATGGCGCCTCGTTTCACTTCTCAAGGGCTCAGCCAATGAACACAGAGGTCATTTACATATATCTTGAAGGTGCAGCAATAAAGATAGAGAGGTTAGTCTCATAAAAATGAGTGCTGCCTCGTTTGGCAGCATAAGGCGATGCAGGCTATGGGCCAGTGTAAGACATGGACCATGTTTAAAGGGGAATTCATCAAAACAGCTGCACAATTCAATAGTTCAGGTGTTGAAGGAGACCTGTTATGCTCATTTGCATAACTACAGAGTTCATAATTCTTTTAGGGGGTCTACTAGAATGGATGTACATGCTTCAGTGCTCTAACAACAGCTCACCCTCTCTGCTCTGATCAGTCAAGCCCCAGAGCAGTTAAGCCCCTACACTGGCAGGCTTGCAGTCTGCAGACAGACCCTTTTCTCCTGAGCAGGTGTAAACACTTCTACAGCAATTCTTAGAAAGGTGTCTCGCCATGGCTACAATCTCTTCCCGGCCTCTGGCAGTTGCTGTGCATAGTGTGAAGACATGCTGGGGAGCGGGGAGTAAGGACTGTGGCGCGATTGCATCATCAGGTAACAAATTAAACTGGCTTTCGTTCTGCTGTATCTGTTTGGGGCAGAGTCCAATCGTGATAGTAAAAGAAGTCTGTAGAGCCGATCTATCTTTGCAAGCTAGTGGTTGGTCAATTCTAGCATGTTCAGCTCTCTGTGCGCTGTGTGAGGGTGTGTAAAGCCTGACCGTAGGCAGGCAATAGCCGCTGAGAAAGCCTTGTCTGTGGAAGAGAGTTTCTCACCCGGTCGTGTGCTTGGACTCTGCAGCAAGCTACGTAACACACTAACGGCAGAGGAACAAAGTACAGGAAGAACAGGCCCCCTTTAACAAAGTCTCTCAGTAGTTGATAATGGGAACCACTTTGGAATAAGACTACATTTGCAACAGGTTTATTAGTGGTTTACAATCAGTTTACCCGAAACACACACCCCTCTCGTTTTTTTCTCTTCTACAGGGTCCGCCACAACGAGTCAACTCACATGCTGGATTTGGCTAGAAGTGTTTTACATCAGACGCCCTTCCTGAACACGTACCCAGGCTTGGGACTACACACACCCGTACACACACTCACACCTGCGGGCAATTTAGAGTGACCCATCAACCTAACACGCATGCCTCTGGAAACCAGAGTACCCGGAGGAAACCCACTCAAGCACTCACAAAACGGCCCGGACCAGGAATCCAACCCGGATTATCTTGCTGTGAGGCTGTGCCGCCGTAAAATGAGTTTACTAACGATTATTAATTAGGTTACAATTATTTTAGGCATTATTTTCTCTTACAGCATCCTTTATGCCACAAACAGATTCTCAAAACTGCTGAAAGCATCATATCAGACAGCTTAGCCACCTCCCCCCCTAACTTTGTATTTGTATGTCCGGACAGGTTGATGACATCCTGAAATTTCCCCATTGTAGGACTAATAAAGGATTATCTTATATAATATCTTTCTAAATTCCTGTTCGGATGTCTGGTTCCCATCATCAACAACGTTAAAAATTTTAACTCTGTAGAGTTCCTCTAAAAGCTATTTTTTTGGTTTTATATCAAACCAATCTAAATGACTTTGTTCACATCTAAATGACTTCATTACAGAAACTTAAAAAATAAATAAATACTAGTGGAATTCCCCTTCACGCTGTGGAGCATGTCTATAAGTAGAGTATATTCTAAAGAATCTGCAGGGAAGCAGGCTGCTGGAATTCAGAGAGCTCTTTGAATGATCAGTCAGTTCCACAGAACAATCAGAGGCATTTTTAGTTCTCACAAGCGGTGCAGTCAATTGGACACATTTTTTCCTGCCATATTGGATTTGAAATGAAATAATGAGCATGTGGTTAAAGTGCAGAATGTCAGCTGTAATGTAAGGGCATGCACATGTACGCTGGGTGAGCCACCGGCATCAAAGCGCCTCAGAGACCACAATTATTGGGCAATTTAAAATAATCTAGTCTGTCATTCCGAGTCGTTCAGAGTGGCCTGGTGTGAAATTGTGCATTGACGAGAAAATGAGCAGTGTATGACTTCTTTACAGTGGAGGTGATGGGAGCCAGGAATCACGATGTCTACAACATAATATAGACACTTTATTTACTGTCCAAGACAAACTACTTCTGTCCTCTGGGTTGTTATATGCAAAATGCTTATGATAGTAAGATAGTAAAAAATCTGCTTTCTTTCAGAACTATTTTGCCTTCTAACAACCTGCATGTACACCTCCACCAAGAATAGCTTCAAAATAAAAACAGGTTTGATGCCAAAAGCTTTTCTCTGTAAAACTACTGTGCAATTGTCACTGACATCACCCAGTACAGTTAAAATCCTTTCATTAAATAAAGTTCTGCAAGGTGGGTTGTAGAGGCATTAAGATGTCTGAAGACGTCTGGTTCCCATCACTACCATTATGAACAACTCTGATTTGCTAAGTCTCTCTAGAATAGAACAAAGCACATCACCACACTCAGCACATTAAAAAAAAGGGTGGATTTGCCCTCTAGGTCATGTGACCCCTGCCACTTCTTCTCACACAGCCTAAACTTTATATTTGAATATTTTATTTGTATTATATATTTTATTCTATTATATATCGTTGCTGTTCTAAGAAAACAATGCATCTCAATTTTTGACCATTTGAATGGATCAGCTGCTGTTTACATTGTGTAAACATTTTATGAAGAATGGACCAATAGAAACGTCCCAAAATAACTTGGAAAAACACCTGGTTTCATTGACTTTCATTAAAAGTAAAGGTTGTTTTTGGCCTCTCCTGTAAAGTTGGATATTCATTTCAACGCGACAATATATATATATATATATATATATATATATATATATATATATATATATATATATATATATATATATATATATATATATAGATAGATAGAATCTAACAATGTAACAATGGATGAGATAAGATAAGCATTATCCACAGACATCAGAGCTGTCTCATACTGGATAACAATTGCATTGCATTTGGTATTTGGTATATTTCTTATCTGTTCTTCTGTTAGAACACTCTCTCGTCATGCACTGCTATATCTTCTGTGGTCTGCCTGTTTGTTTTCCACTCTTCCAGCCTACCGGTGTGCTCTTGCTTCAGCTGATGGCTGTCTCTGATTGATTGATTCTGATTTCTCAGCCTGGCACTGACCTGCTTGATCCTAATGTTCAGAGACAACAGCAACAGACTGCAGATATAAAACCTGCATGCGGAAACACCACAGGGCCTCTTTTTTATCTCTCCTGTATATGATCTAATGATGCAACCACAAACAGCTGGTCAAACTGAGCAGCTGACTGTCCGAATGCATGTAGTCAGAAATGTGGGGACAGCATTTTAACAACTGGGAGTTAACAACTTTGCTGCACTGCATTGCCTGGCCAAAAATGGCTCCAGATCGGATTTAAATAAGTACTCATTTATGCAAAAGACTCTGGATTTTTAGAAATATACACTAGTGTGCAGAAGTTCATTGTTTAAAAGCCTTTATCTTAACAATAAGTGTATTCTCACAGTAAGAGCACCAGATATCATTAAAACAGATGTAAATACTCATAAATACAATATAAAGTAACATAAATATCTTATTGGGAAAGAAGTAGATCCTATCTTGAGCTCCAGTTTGAAGAAGAAAGGTTAGTTCCAGATTTCTCCTGGACGCCCCAGATATTATATTAGAGGTATTAGATGAGAACTGCACATAATCCTTGGCGGCCACAAGAAAAAGCTTGGAAAGGGTTAAACAAAGCACTACTTACTCTATTGAAGCTGTTTGAATATTTAACAAATAAAAGCTTTTTAAATATAATAAAGTCCCCAAGTGCCTGAAACGTTTGCACACCACTGTATATCTTAATAACTGGGATGCTTTGATTGGATAATTACAGCAGTGATTAATCTATTTAGACTGGCAACAATTCTTTTAACCCTCATTGATGCGGTAAGTTGCTTCTCATTTCTTAAACAACAACGTAGGAGGACGTATCCTGTGGTCATGGAAAAGATGACGGGTCTGCACCAAGCAAAGAACACAGATGCTGAAATGACTAGAAGTGCATTAGTAACTCCCCAACACACATTAAAACCCGGAACGACAGTGGGAAACCGTCAACCTCACAGAAGAAATGTGGTTATAGAAAAACCCGAATCCAAAATCACCGCAAAACAGCAAAAACATGCAGCTATGTTTAATAGTGAAAGTAGGAGCATTTCCATATAACCAGAACTAAAAAACATACTGGTTAGTGAGGCTAATCAGAAAAAATGCTTCAGCTTGCTAAGGAGCACCCAGATTGGACTGATCACGTATTATGTGGTTTGATGAGACCAGGTTGATCCTGTTCCAGAGCGATGGGCACAACAGAGCAAGAAGGGAAGCGCATGAAGTGATGCACCTATCATGCATAGTGCCCACTGTACAAGCTGCTGTAGGCAGTGTTATGATCTGGGGTTGCTTCAGTTGGTCAGGCCGAGGCTCAGGGCGAGACCACCTGAATGACCAGGTCTTCCCAGACTTTTTCATCCCTTATGGATGACAAGACTGAGATTCATGGGGCTCTTATTGTGTAAGAGTGGTTCAGGGATCATGGGGAATCATCTTCACCTCATTGAAAGCCGTAGGGAATGGCAATTTACCGAGTGGTCCCATTGTCCTGTCGTCAACACTCAGCCATACTCAACACTCAAGGTCTCCTCACTCATGCAACTTGGTATATAAAAAAATGTGTGATGCTGCATAACGAAACTATGCCACAGCGAATGTGCCCTGTAACCAACGCTCAAGGTGCTCCACCAAATATTAAAGTATGATTTGGCCAAAGAATTTCTCTACAAAGAATTTATCAATTCACTATAATCAAATTTGGATTTAATACAATACAATGGTGTCTCAATACATACATACATACATACATACATACACTACAGAGAAAGAATAATGGCTAAAAAAGCATGTGATTTTTTAAAAATGACTGAAATAATACTATAGGATAAATATGTACCTGTATTGTATTATATATTTATTTCACAGATTTATCTGTATGTTATATGTACTATACTGTTAACTAATATAATAACGACTATACTGTTATTATTACACTATGTTTATTATTATTTTATACACCATGTATACAGTCTATACCTGTAAACATTACTGCTTTTTATTGCATATTTGCACTGCCGACTGCATAACTGCATATTTGCACTACTGAAGTATCACTACTGAGCCATCACTCTAACATACACACTGTAAGAATTTCTAGTTTGCATATTGTATATTTTATTTATTTTATCCATCCATCCATCATCTGCCTCTTAATCCCGCTAGTCGGGGTCACGGGGGGGCTGGAGCCAAACCCAGCGTCATTGGACAAAGGTGGGGTACACCATGGACAGTTAGCCAGTCCATCGCATGGCCAACACTCACTCACGCACTCACACCTACGAGTAATTTAGAGTGACCAATCAATCTAACACACGTGTTTGGACTGTGGGAGGAAACCGGAGTACCCGGAGGAAACCCACTCAAACACAGGGAGAACATAAAAACTCCTCACTAGCGATACCACTTTTTCCTTACCGATACCAATACCGATACCAGCTTTTCAGGTATCTGCCGATACCGAGTACCGATACCGATACCAACTCTAACTTAAATGCTCGATATATGGCTATAAATCCTGACAGTGTTCCACTTTTTATATGTTGTATTTTTCTATGTCTTATCCTGAATAGGATATAATTACATTGAAAGAGCCATTTACTGGTTGAGTAACTGCACCTTAAAAAGTTTCAGAGCTTTGAAAAAATAAAAATTGCCACAATGCAGAAGCATGTGCAGCCATGCTGTCAGTAAGCTTCAAGGTATCGGCGATCTCTATTGCCAATACCGATACTGTGTGTAAGTGCCAGTATCAGCGCAGATACCGGTGCAACACTACTCCTCACAGAACGGCCCGGACCGGGAATCCAACCCAGATCGTCTGGCTGTGAGGCCACAGTGCTATCTATCTATCTATCCATCTATCTATCCATCTATCTATCTATCCATCTATCTATCCAAATCTAAATTATTTTTATACTTGTGGCACACATTCCTTAAGTTGTGTCTTTGTCTGTGTTTTGCTAATTTTTTCATGCACACATATCAAACAGACATATGGCTACACACAGTTTTGGTTATTTACACAAAGAAACGTCCAAAATTAACAGAGTAACACGTAGCATTTATATGCCTGCGTGATATGCGTGCACATGAAGGGGAGTGGTGTAAAAGTACAATACATTTCTCAAATGTAGGAGGACCCCAAGAGCAAGAAATCCCAATTCTCACATAATGCTGGTTTAACGGGTGTAAATGTGCCAGAGACCGAGTGGAAACCCATTTGTAAACCGCACATGGACTTTCACAACGACTCAAAAGAATAAGAGCCGAAAGAAGGGAATAGGAACGAAAGAGGAGGTAATAGCATATCTCCATAATGACTCTACTCTGTTTGGGAGTTTGAATGGATCCACGGCCTCAATAAGGCTAATTTCACTATAATAAAGTTGTTTGGCATCTATCTATCTGGAGTCGGTACAGATGCACTCCCGCTTCATTTGATTCCATTTTAAGCAGGACAAGCCTGAAAAGAAAATAAACACACGCACACACACACACACAATAAAACTCTTAAGCTCCTCCAGTGAGCGTGTTTGAAAGACATGATGCTGAACCTTGTATCTGATATGTTGTAATACACTTCAACACAATATGGTAAGGTCTAATATTATATCCAATATTTACATGCAATCACACAGTTCCAGGATCTTCATTACACTGTGAGCTGAGAGAGAAGCCATTTATAAAAAAAATGATCTCACAGCATCTGAGGGCTGTCATTCACCTACAAGAGATGTTAGTATATGTAAATAGGAGCCAAAAGTACAAACATTTGCCGTCGCTGACTACTAATGCTCGCCACAGCCACACCGGTGGCAGTGTGTTTGTAAACAAAACCATAAAAATAGAGGCGAGGAGGGAACGTGTTTAATCCGTTTCTGAACCTTGTGGGTCACATGTACAGCTGTGGTGCTAGTGAAGGTGATGGCTATCTATACAGACACTGATGGCTTTAAAGCGCCATTAAGCTCATGTTACAGTGGCTGAGTAGCCTGAGGCACCTTTCCTTCCCGCTCAACACACACACACACAAACACACACACACACACACACACACACACACACACACCCAGGAGGTAAGCGGCTGAATTATGTAACTCGGATGAAAGCGGTACATGGACTGAATAGAAAAAAAGGAAAAGACAGGGTGACAGAGTTTATATCTGATGTGTCTCCGTGCGGCGATGCAAGCCTATGACTGTATTTGTCTATATATCACTGCTGTCTAAAGAAAACACAAGTATCTAAAAATTGATGACTTCACAGGCGAGGACAAAACCACTCTCTACTTTCAATGTGTGTTAATGGAAATGCCTTTCTTTACAAAGCAGTTTTATAGCATTTTATTGGTCCAGTCATCCTGAAGTGTTAACTCAATGTGAAGGACGACTGTAGAGTTGAAATCATGCAGGGAACTAACAATCATATCTCAAAGAAATGGAAACACTTGGTTTTCATTGGACAGTGATGATATGTATGTATGTGTGGGGAGTGGGTTTGAATCTATATCAGTTTTTCCACAAGATTAAATGGGTAGGATGTAAAAAAAGGTGTGAAATGCTCAGCTCAAGAGGAACGTAGCAAGACAGAAATTATTAAAATGTCTACAATGGGAACCAGACGTCTGAAGAGTTTAATGCCTCTAACTAGTCCCTTACAAAAAGATATTACAGAAAATGTATAGGTATATGCTGCCCGATGCCTCAGACATACGGTACTGTTGTGAAATTTTGGCCTGAAACATCTTGTTAATTTATTCATTTGAATTTATTTATGGCAGAGTGATATATGTTAGGTGCGGTGGGGCAAAATAGTTCATAAGAAAAACGGTTTATTACCAACATAGACATTACAATTAACAACTCAGTAGATGCATATAGGTTCACTGGTGGGTTTAGATAGTAAATAACATGGTTATATTTGTGTTATAGACATTGGGACCCCTGGTTCCCATTATCACCAATATAAACACTGATATCTAAGTCTGTAGCTTTCTCTACCATGTACTAGCATTTCTGAACATCCTCAACGATATTATACCCTGAAATATCGTGCCATATCACACATCCCTAATTATCACATCAGGGTACTACTTTATTACTCTTTTCAGCAATAGAAAATTCACACTTTTCTCATGTTACCATTATATATATTATATATATATAGAGACAGATTTTATCTTTCCAGTATCATTCATTTTACTTCAGTCCTGGATATATGGAGATATTTGGAGTGCATTATTTAGTACTGTGACATTCTGGATCATTGTCTTCTGATACAATCTGATGAAAATTATTGTATTTTTTAATATCTCAGTTAGTGGGAGTGCCATATCATATCATATTGTATGCAATAATAAAATGGAATTTTTATTTTGTTGCAGTAGTGTATTCTTGATTTTTTTTTTCAATTCAATGTTTTGTCATATTGCCAAGAGTATCGTTATCACATAAATACCATGAAACATCGTGATATTATTGTAGGGCCATATCGCCCACCCCTACCATGTACTGTTTTACAACAAACCCATCTGAACTTTGACTTCCACTGGAGTCTAAACCACCAACCCCACATCAGCCCCATATACAGCCTGAGAACTTTCTGTAGTTTTGAATCTGAACCTGATCTTGCATCCCACAGAGTTCTTTCCAAACCACATAATCAAGTTTGGAGTCCGAAACTGACCAGAGGACAACACAATTCTGCCCGAAACTGACTCGCACTGACCCCTCGTCACCAAAACAGCTCAACAGAAATCTTGCTTCAGCATTTTTTTTTCATCAAGCAAAGCTTTCAACATTTTCCCTGTATAAACTTTCCACACTGTGTTGTTCTATGTGTAATGCTAACACTTGGTTAATCTTAATACATGGAAACTACATAATTATCATAATTATCCATATGTGAAATCTAAGCTGCGAAAACAGCCCTTTGAAAACTCACTGTTTCTGTGAAGCCAGCACATGTACATCTGCTGGCAACATTTACCCCTACAGCCCTGAGTTTCACACTTCTCATTCATACTATAGATCTAGGTAGTGCTTTTGAAATCAGGTAGCCAATCAAAAAATACTTTGTTTTCCTAATATCGTCACTGTCCAATGAAAAACAAGTTTCTCCAAAATTTTAACTTTACAGGAGAGACCAAAAACTTACTTCACTTTCAATGGAAGTCAATGGAACCAGATTTTTTCTCCATGCTATTTTGGAGCGTTTCTATTGGTCCAGTCATCATGAAAGTTTCACACAATGTAAACAACAGCTAGATAGATAGATAGATACTTTATTGATCCCGAAGGAAATTTAGCAGCCAGCAGCATTTACCACAGCTGTCATGTTCAGACAATATAGAAAACCAAAAATCTAGATTTCAACGAAGATACATGTTTTCCATTGGACAGCGACGAGATATATGTATATAATATATAAGATATACATAAATGATGTCCGAACGCCCGAAGGCTTCTGCTTCCTGTTTAATCACCAGCAGCCTCAAAGATTCAGCCCATCATGTGCTGATGTTCAGAAAAACATCTCTCCAGATGATCAATATCAAATGTTACTGACTTCATAAGCGTACTGAAGGGCAGACGTGTGTACCTGAGCCCACCTTTATGCCTTTACTGTGATGTTTCTAACATAGCGATCACAGTCACTGTTCCTTCTGTTACTTTCAGTACTTAAAACTGTCACGATTACTAAACAGTCCTGTTTCGATTATTTTAGCCTAAGAAAAAATCATTAGCTCAGCCTGTCCGTCCACGACCATGTTTTAGGACCACTAGCCTCATGTACATAACATGCACCTAAATTCTGTCAGTAACACGAGAGGTGGACTTCAGCATGTCAGATAAAACTGTTAAGCAGGGAGAAATAATAAATAAAAGAATGTGAAATCTGGATTTAATAAATGTTGACCGAACCTGACTGAAGCAGCAATCGGGTCTCGTCAGGTTTAGCCCTAAGCAAAGACAAGCAGCAGTGCATAATAAGGCCTGACTGATCTAAAAAAACGATGCACCCGATACCCCTCCCAAATTGAAGGGGCTAAAATGTCTGATAACAATATTTTCCATGTTGATTTGAACTGTATTGTCAGATCTGGACTATATATAAATATATAATCATCACGTTTTTTATTTTTCTCTGATCATTTAATGTTATATCATGCTTATAAAGGTTAAACTGGCTGGACACAGTGAACCTTACATGCAATGCTAGTTGCTTGAAACCTACATGAAACTAAATTGCACTTGAGTGGAACCAAATAAAGCATCCTGCAACTCCACCCCTCCCCCACCCCCTTCCCCCGACTGACAAAGTTCAGGAATCAGTATTCGGTCAGCTTCCTGAGTCATGACACCAAATGTTTCTCCAAGCCAGTTAAAGGTAACAGCTGTATGAATGGCCACTGTTTATTCTTCTTTAGCCTGGTGTTAATGTGATCTCTGTAGTTACACTCCTTTTCACTTTCCCTCCAAAGTTTACACAGAGCTCAGATAAAATTATTACATGAAAAATTACAGAGTAAAGACACTCGATAATCAAAAGATCAATAAATGATAGATACATAGACCCAGAAAAAGAAACAGCAACAACAGCCGGAATACTATATAAGAAAAGATAAAAAATGCTGTAATTACAGCTCACACCATGCGTGTGACAGCGACTGGTGCATCAAAAGACATGAGCTGACTAAGCAGCTGAGTAATTTGAAAGTGTTGCATGCAATTTTTTATAATAGTTTGCTTTGTGTTACTGCCAAGTTCTACAGAAATTACGTTGCAGTCAGTTCCCAACATGCAGATGCAATAGTTGCACACAAGTGTTGCTGTGTATAGCCGGTCAAAGACTTGGACGCTCTGGGTGTCTTTGCTGTGATGGTGTTTTGTTTTGAAATGAACTGGTATGTAAAGCTCTGAGAGAAATCAGGACCTCATTATTGGTTGATTGATGAATCGGGACAACATATCCCAGCATCGTGAGAAGATTAGTTGGGATGTTTACTCCCACTTAGTTTTGTTATGTGAGCTCAGATGACAAAACAGTTCATCTCTGTCATATAACATATCCATGCAAACCTTAACAATGATTACATTCTGATGCTTTGGGAAGCCATTCAATAGATCAAGATATCTCGAATTTCAATGTGAAAACATTAGTAGAGTACATTGCCATACATCAGTAGTATTGCAAATGGCTCTCTCCTCTTAGTTTAGGATGTTATAGTTAGATCTGCCGGAGTCACCAGCCACACTCTGAAATTTCAAATATTCATATTCTCTACAGTCACACTCCTGAGCCAAACTAACTTTTTCTCTTTACTCTTCCTGAGGTAATGACTGTCCTCCCGTCTGTTGAAAGCTGTTGGAGGACTGACCATCAGGGCCTCCTCCCCACCCATCACCAGCCAGCTCTTCTACACATTTGAGTCATTTAAACTGCTACACCCTCCGTTACATCACTGTGCCATCCAGATGCACCAGCACTGAGATAGGATGGGACTGTTTCAGCTCACGCCCACTTTACATAAAGACTCAGTCAGAGACTGCCTCAGTCAGAGACTGCCTCTACCTGTGCAGCTTCTAAATCTTTGCTATCCAGATTTCAAACAGAGACTCTTTTCTTTGGTGTTTAGTTTATTAAACTGTAAATACTGTTTGAACAGAGTAAGATGGGTCTCCTCTTGTGAGTCTTGGTTCCTCCCAAGGTTTCTTCCTCCAGTCTGAGGGAGTTTTTCTTGCCACTGTTGCCTCTGGTTTGCTCACTGGGGGATATATATGTTGTAACTGTCTGTTTTCAAACTTCTGTAAAGCTGCTTTGAGACAACATTGTTGTAAAAAGCACCATACAAATTAACTTGACTTGACTTGATTAGTATGGTATAGCATATATATCTACATGGTTATTTTGGTGGGGTGTTCCTTGTCGTTCTTTACCTCAGTCCCCCTGTAGGCTTCATGTCAAATGTTACTGACTTCATAAGCGTACTGAAGGACAGACACGTGTGTACCTGAGCCCACCTTTAAGCCTTTACTGTGATGTTTCTAACAAAGCGATCACAGTCACTGTTCCTTCTGTTACTTTCAGTACTTAAAACTGTCACGATCACCAAACAGTCCTGCTCTGGTTATTTTAGCCTAAGAAAAAATCATTAGCTCAGCCTGTACGTCCGCTGTCCCCTCTCCTGCCAGCCCTGCACAGTCATCGCTCCTCCAGACTGTTAGCAAAGAGCCACAAATTGAGCCCTAAATAGCAGGAAGTGGCCACTAAATGAGAATGGCGGACAGCAGAGTGTCTCCAATGGAGATCCATTAGTAAGACCAGGATGAGAAGCAGAAAGATGGGTTTTATTCACTTGTTTCATACACTGAGTGAATGATTCATTCATCGTTAGAGGGGCTGAATTCGTCTCTTCAAAACAGACTTTTTGGACAAACTGCGTGCAGGTACTTTCTGCCATGGCTGGCTCAGTAATTAGATGTGCAGCGTTCTACACAGGAGATTTTTACATGTATCTATTAAATACATCTTCCACTGGAGCTCAGAGATCCTCCCTGATCCTCTGAAATACACCGCTGTACACAAGAGAAATGTGCTACGATTTCCAATACACACTGAATTTAGCCCACATTGACTTTTAAGCATACTGTGGATGAGCAGTGCATTTACTTACCTACTTGTAAGACAAATCAGTAAGCAGATAAAACTTTCAGATAGAATGGATTTAACTGTAGCCTATACAAACAGAACCTAATTATCTGCACACACTGAGGCTCCATTATTAATAATAATACAGACTTTAATTATAAAGCTTTAATTAATAATACAACTTTCGCTACTCACACAAAACATTATTGTTTACATTTGCTACTTGCAACTTGCACTTTATGGCTGCTGCTCTTCATACTTGCACATAAAAGCACACATAACTTTTATTTTTTATTCTTTAACTATAAAATACTTTTATTTTGTATACTATTTTTATACTTTTATTATTATACTTTGTATATTTTGTATATATTTTTTATTATTTATTTTATATGTTATCTTTATCTATGGTGAATGGAGGAACAGCAAAGTATGAATTTCATTGTACAGTCATTAAACTCTTGAATCAGAACTTTACAATAGCACAGTACAGACCCGTGTGTGCTTATTTTAGCATACAGATAGTGTTTATTTTTAATTTTTTAAATCTTACAGTGAGCCAAAAACCGGGGGCCACTGGAGGATCGTTGTTTAAACACAGGCAGAGTTTTAGACCAGTTGTGGGTTCCCAAAGCAGCCTATATTTTTTTTTTCCCAAGTAATTTTTGGATGAAAAAAGGGTGGAGTGCCCTCTCCAGGTTGGAAATGACCTCCTGCCTCAAGTGAAGGAGTTTAAGTATCTCGGGGTCTTGTTCACGAGTGAGTGAAGCATGGAGTGGGAGGTTGACGGGCGGATCAGTGCAGCGTCTACAGTAATGCAGGCTCTGTACCGGTCTGTCTTGGTGAAGAGAGAGCTGAGCCAAAAGGCAAAGCTCTCTATTTACTGCTCAGTCTACGTTTCTACTCTCACCTATGGCCACGAGATCACAGATACAAGCCGCCGAGATGAGTTTTCTCCGCAGTGTGTCGGGTCTCACCCTCAAAGATAGTGTGAGGAGCTTGATTTTACGGAAGTGGCTCAGAGTCGAGCCACCACTCCTCCATGTGAAAAGGAACCAGCTGAGGTGGTTCGGGTATGTGGTTAGAATACCTCCTGGACACCTCCCTGTGGAGGTGTTCTGGACCTGTCCGACCGGGAGGATACCCCGGGGAAGACCTAGGACAGGCTTGAGGGATTATATCTCTCGGCTGGCCTGGGAAGGCCTCGGTGTCCCGCCAGAGGAGCTAGAGGAGGTGGCTGGGGAGAGGGAAGTCTGGGTTTCTCCCCCGCTACCCCCCAGATGGGTAACTATAGATATTATCTGTAGATCTGTAGATAATGGATAGATGGGTTTTTGGATGTTTCTTTTGATATTTACACTCAATGTACAGGGCAGAGATATTTGTATAATTGTATAAAAAAAATTTAAAATAAAACAAACGAAAACCAGGTTGTGTTCTGGCAGCATTGATGAATATTGTTAACTTTCTTCATTAGAACACTGTATGACATACACATACATATATTCACAAATACAGACATACACACACACAAATACAGAGAAACACATATTTACACATACATACAAATACATCCATATCCCTGCTGCTCAAAGAAAGCAAGTATCTCCAAAATCATAGCTTTACAGCAGAGGACAAAATCCATCTTTACTTCCAATGTAAATTCATGCAAAAGCTATTTTTTTCAAAGTAGTTTTGAAATTTTTATTGGTTTAATCATCATAACATTTTGACACAATGCAGAGTTTAAATTAGTTATAAAACTAAACATCACAAAAATGGAGATCTGGTTTTCCCTGGACAGTGACAATATAAAGCACACACACACACACGCACACACAAATAACATACATACACACACACACACACACACAAATAACATACATACATACACATATATACATACCTACAACATACAAACACACATACACACACATACATACATACAAACATACATACACACATATACATACATATAGTATACATATATACATACATATAATATACAAACATAACAAACACATATATACATACATATAACATACAAACATACATACACATACATACATACATATAATATACATATATACATACCTATAACATACAAACATAACAAACACATATATACATACATATAACATACAAACATACATACACATACATACATACATATAATATACATATATACATACATATAACATACAAACATAACAAACACATATATACATACATATAACATACAAACATACATACACATACATGCATACATATAATATACATATATACATACCTATAACATACAAACATAACAAACACATATATACATACATATAACATACAAACATACATACACATACATGCATACATATAATATACATATATACATACCTATAACATACAAACATAACAAACACATATATACATATAACATTCACAATATTTAACACTCATTTCTCAATCAACTCATCTTCCATTCACTCTCTGAGCAAACCGACAGACATACACAATAAATAAATATCAGTAAATATCAGTTTATCAGCTAATTTAAACAGTAAATTGTGCATTCAGATTAAAAAATGCATTCAATCATACGCAAAAGCTTGCAAAGGGGTGCCCAAACTTTTGCACGTGACTGTAATGAACCCGCTTTTCTGAGAAGCTTGTGTTTTCCTATTTTTATTTACATAAAATGATAAAAACATTTTAAAAAACATTAAAAAAAATCTACTGGTAACTTAATAGGAGAGTCCCAAAACCGCCCTTACTGTCAATGTAAGTCTATGGAACTGGATTTTCTTCCGAGCTGTTTTGGAGCATTTCCATTGGTCCGTTCATCACGTTGACCGGCCACAAACGTTCGTAACACAAACTCTGGCCCAGATCCACACGGGCGGTCTGCAAACTGTAAATCCGCCGACTCAGCCATCCGGCTGTCACTCAAAAAGGAAGTTAAGTAGGGAACTGTGCAGCAGGAAGCTAACCCTGCTGGAGACTCCGCCTCTTCCTGTCCTGCATTACCGCTATCAATCTGAGTGTGTGTTAGTTTAGACCTCTTTGACACACACACATATATACACACACACAGACACGGTTTCCAAGCAGCTCAGCAACTCCTACACATAAAACACAAAGACGCACGCAAACCACTGATTTCCAGTAACCACACGCGCCCGCAGACGCACACGCACACACACACACACACACACACACGTGTATTTGTATGACAACACAGAGGTGAAAACCATTCATTTCCAGTTAACTAACCACACACAGCCGTTTCCAGTCGACGCACTGTTGTGGTCAAAGGCAGTAAGAGCTGCTGTGGTCGGACTGTTTGCGCAAAAATCAGGTCATATTCTTCTCTCTGCTTTGATCTGACCTCGCTGGACCACCGTACTGACCATTTACATGTCCCTTCACAGCTTTCCTGCAACAGCTGCTGGCTTTTTGGGAGGCTAGGCTGAACCACATTGAACTGAGTGAACACGAGATTATATTCCATATGAATGAAGGAGCGGTTAAATGACATGTTTTGCAGATTTTCAACATAAAAACAAGTCAACAAATGCTTAAATATGGCATTTAATGCCAGTTTTAGTGCACAATTCCTATTTATCTGCTCAGTTTAACCTACTGGAAAAAATGAAACATCAAATATAAAATCACCACAACTTCTCCCTAGACCTTATTTCTGTTAGACGTCCACCCAATATGTAGAATTCAACAAATACATAGTGTTTGCTTATTAAAATGAGCAGCAGTGTGCTCTCTGTAGATGACATGTTCACAAATCATGATCAAGCCCTGATCAGGTGCACCCAAACCTTCACCTGCAACTGTAATGAAGTCTCTTCTTTCATGTATCCAGCTGTACAGCATTAATACAGCAATGCAGGCTGAACAACCTGCTCACAGAAACGATCACTGGCACCAACAAACAATACCTTTAGCCAAGAAGAAGATTTTGGATTGTTTTTGATCTAGTTCTAGTTGAAACTGCTAACAAACATACAAACAACAAAACCCTGAGATCTGTAAACCCGTGGATACCAAAACTGATAGACTCAAACACAGTGGACTCGTGTGGAGTGATGTACACTTCAGAGCTCACAGCTTTACTTTTCATCAGTACAGACTCGACTGTCTCCTAAACTTACTATCGCTTTCTATTTTATGGTAACACTTCTGCTTCTTCTCTTCTCTTTTTCCTCTCAGTCAATCTATATGTGACTCTCTCTCTCTCTCTCTCTCTCTCTCACACACACACACACACACACACACACACACACACACACACACACACACACACACACACACACACCAACAGAAGCTCATTCACTGCCTGCTTACCTCTAGTCTTCAGCCCTTTGTTACCATGTAAGTGCAGGAACTGCTGAAGAGAAGCACCGCAAAACCTGAGAGAGAGAGAGAGAGAGAGAGAGAGAGAGAGAGAGAGAGAGAGAGAGATCCAGTTCAGTCAAAAGTAACCACAGCGTAGGATCTAAAGCCTGAACTGACAACTGTCAATCACACAGGCCTGTGAGCGCGGACCCTCAGACCTGGTGATGACAATCTGAGCCTGATTAGGGTCAAAGCAAGACAGACGCTTCCTGTCTATTCTCTTCTCTTCCTTTCACTCTCTCTCTCGCTCACTCGCTCGCTCTCCCTTTCTCTTTCATTCTATTTCTAATTCTCACTCACCCTCATCTCACCTTCTCACCATCTTTCCATCCTCACTCACTCTTTCTCTCTCAATCTCTATTTTTATTTTCTCTCTCTGGCTCTCCTTTTTTCTCTATCCCTGACATGCTCCTCTCACTCTCTCTGTCCTTCCCTCACTTTTCTCCTCTTTCTTTCTTTACCCCCTCCCTAGAGGTGCACACCTCTATTGTTTTTCTCTCACTTTCTTTCTCTGTCTCTCGCCAGTCCTCTCTCGCTTTCTTCCCCTCTTCTTTTTCTGTCTTTCACTCTTTTCCACTTTATATTCTCTCCATTCTTCCCTTTCACTGTATCTCTCTTCAGTCAAGTCTCACTTTTTTCCCCTTCTTTTTTCTGTATCTCTCACTCTTTTCCACTTTATATTCTACCTTTTCCTCTCTTTCTGCTTCTCTCTCCAGTCCTCTCACTCTCTTTCTCTGTATCTCTCTCCAGTCCTCTCACTCTCTTTCTCTGTATCTCCCTTCTGTCCTCTCTTGCTCTCTTTCTCCCTATCTCTCTCCTGTCCTCTCTCGCTCTCTTTCTCTGTATCTCTCTCCTGTCCTCTCTCGCTCTCTTTCTCTGTATCTCTCTCCTGTCCTCTCTCGCTCTCTTTCTCTGTATCTCTCTCCCGTCCTCTCTTGCTCTCTTTCTCTGTATCTCTCTCCTGTCCTCTCTCACTCTCTTTCTGTTTCTCTCTCCTGTCCTCTCTCTCTCTTTCTCCCCATCTCCCTCCTGTCCTCTCTCACTCTCTTTCTCCCTATCTCTCTCCTGTCCTCTCTCACTCTCTTTCTCCCTATCTCTCTCCTGTCCTCTCTCACTCTCTTTCTCCCTATCTCTCTCCTGTCCTCTCTCACTCTCTTTCTCCCTATCTCCCTTCTGTCCTCTCTCACACTCTTTCTCTGTATCTCCCTTCTGTCCTCTCTCACACTCTTTCTCTGTACCTCTCTCCTGTCCTCTCTCGCTCTCTTTCTGTTTCTTTCTCCTGTCCTCTCACTCTCTTTCTCCATATCTCTCTTCTGTCCTCTCTCGCTCTCTTTCTCCCTATCTCTCTCCTGTCCTCTCTCGCTCTCTTTCTCCCTATCTCTCTCCTGTCCTCTCTCGCTCTCTTTCTCTGTATCTCTCTCCTGTCCTCTCTCGCTCTCTTTCTCCCTATCTCTCTCCTGTCCTCTCTCACTCTCTTTCTCCCTATCTCCCTTCTGTCCTCTCTCACACTCTTTCTCTGTATCTCCCTTCTGTCCTCTCTCACACTCTTTCTCTGTACCTCTCTCCTGTCCTCTCTCGCTCTCTTTCTGTTTCTTTCTCCTGTCCTCTCACTCTCTTTCTCCATATCTCTCTCCTGTCCTCTCTCGCTCTCTTTCTCTGTATCTCTCTCAGGTCCTCTCTTGCGCTCTATCTTTCATCTAGCTCTCTCTTCTTGTTCTCCTCTCACTGATGGGTGAAGATTAAGAATTGCAATAAGAAGACTCAGGAGGGTTCTGTTGAAGGTTTGTTGATCCTAAACCGAACGAGAGTCAACTCCTTAAACAAGATGCCAACACAAAAACGTCCAGTCCCTGTCCATCAAACTTGACATGTGAATAGATCACACATTTAAAGTGAACTGAATGCTGGGAAGTCACGCATGTCACCTATAAGGTAGACTCAGCTTCTAGGCCATCGCCCGAGCCAACCGAGTACCGTCTGAGCTCTGTTTCAGATTGAACAGACATGGAAGATGGCGTGCATGCAGTGCTGCATTAATCTTTAATGGCTGAGGGTAAGAACTCTATAAAACCTAATGAAGGTTCATACCACTGTTGGCAGTGACAGCGAGAGACGGGGGAATGAAAGCTGTAGGAAATGAAGCAGCTTCACAGATTTACAGGATGTTTAGCAGTCCTGTTCAAAACCATGCACCTCTTCAGGGGGAGTGTTTAAGAGAAGCTGGGACTGTGTTCCACATACCTGCAACCACATCTCAAAACACATACCTGCCAACTGAACTATTAAGGGTTAAAAAAAATGTGTGCATGTACTGATGTATGAACATGCATCTCCTTGTTTCTACACTCGTTGTCATATCATCATTTTAAACACCTAGTCTCTAACCACCTTCAGACTGTCTGCCACTGTTTTAGCTGATTTTAGTTTTTAGATTTTATGTTTTTAGTTTGTTTTTTGTTTTATTTAACATTTTTAGTTAACTTTTAATTTCCTTTTTTTAGCTGCTTATCTTTCTTTATGGCTTCCTTATTTTCTTCTATTGTTCTTAGTTATTGTTTATTTACATTTTACTCTTTTATGTATTCAGTTTTATTTATTTACCTGTAGTCTTTATTTTTTTAATACATTTGATTTTCTTACCTATGATTGTATTGATTCCTACCTTTAAATTCTTATTTTTATCTTATTTGTTTTATATCTTATTTTATTTTATAATATCTTGTATCTTACAACTTATTAAAATGCTGGGTCTTTTTATTTTTTCAACAATTTACTGTCAATCCCCTTACAATGCATAATGCTTGGCTATATTGTAAATGAGGGCCGCCCTCAATGTACTCGAAGTTTAAATAAAGGTTGATTGATTGATTGATTAATTGATCAGCTCTACTTACCATATAGGACCACTTTGTAGTTCTACACTTACAGACTGTAGTTCATTTGAGTCTCTGTATACTTCATTACCCTGCTCTTCAATGGTCAGGACCACTGCAGAGCAGGTATTATCTGAGTGGTGGGTCATTCTCAGCACTGACATGGTGGTGTTTTGAGAGTGTGTGTTGTGCTGGTGTGAGTAGATCAGACACAGCACAGTGCTGCTGGAGCTTTTAAACACCTCAGTGTCACTGGGCTGAGAATAGTCCAATAACAAAAACTTTCCAGCCAACAGTGTCCTGTGGGCAGCACCCTGTGACCACTGATGAAGGACTAGAGGCTCTGAGTTTATATCTATAAGGTGGAACAAAGTAGGAGTGGACAGGGAGTGTCTTTAAAAACTCTTGCAGCTCTGCTGTTCCTAAATAATACCTACTCTGTGGCGGTCAAAATACGGTAAACTGTAAGTGTGGAACTACAAACTGCTCCTATAGGGTCAGTGGAGCTGAGAAAATGGACAATAAGTATAGAAACAAGGAGGTAAAGCTAATAAAGTGCTCACACAGTGTGTCCAATAAAGATATATATATATATATATATATATGTGTGTGTAATATATATTTTGCAAATCTCTGTGAGCTCTGTTTCGACTGGCTGCCTGGTATTCAGAATGGAATGTCTAAATCCAATGACAACCTCTTATTTCATATTTCTATTATTATATAGTCTGTTACTGTAACGATACGAGCCCTTAAATCATGACTGCCACCCGGCTCTGTAAGAGTTGGTGGGATGAAAACCCTGAATCTATTCAAAGACTCTAAGAACTCGCTCTCTGACCCTGACCATAAACCCACTCACTCACAAGCTGGACAGGGATTAGAGCTACAGGCCAGGATTATGTAATCTGAAAGAGATTGAAATCTGCGAGAGAGAGAGAGAGAGAGAGAGAGCTATGGTGAGAGATTCCGCACGGCCGTGTGTGAGAGCATGCACTCGACTTGCAGAGAGACAGGAACTTGTGTGATAACCCAGAGAAAGTGTGAGAAAGGCGTCACAGGTTGAAGGCTGTGAGAAGCAGACTGACTGACTGACGTGTGCTCAGTTGTGTTTGAGGCCAAACTTCCGCTAAAAGAACTCACATACAATCACTGACCTCTCAAAGCTCCATCCACAAACATGGCTATCTGTTTCTTTCATACGATCGTATGCAAAACGCTCACGTCCTGGGTCAAAACACATATTTTGTTGACGATTTGGAAATAACACCTCCTCCTAAATTAGTTTCCAACTACTACTCATTTGCCAAGTTTAACAGATCAGGAAAAAAAAGAAAACTTTTGTACAGACCACATTTTTATCTTAGATTTCCCACCAGAATGTTACATTCAGCACATAAAGAGTGGTTGTACAATCAGTTATGTAGAAATGTGTTCTCTGTAGAGGATGTGCTCACATAGTTTCACTCAGAAAATCAACAAAACATCATGTGACCAGGACCCACAACATTCAACCCAAACTCTTGCCATATAACTGAAAGGACACATTGTTTTATTGTGTAATCAGAGCTACACTACACACTCAGTATTGAGTCCAACCAACTTAATCAGACAGGAAGGCCATCATTCTGCTTTCATAACAGCTTAGAATAAAACATGGTAACAGTTTACTGTAGGTTACTATTCATAAGGCTACTTAAGACTTACAAATGTAAGTAAACGTCACAATCTAACTAAACCAGTAACACACAGTCGACCAACACAGTTACGGTTACACCAAGTTGGTGGATCAGCAGATGGAACTGGAGCTTTCTGGGCTCTACAATGTTTCCTATCACTGTATAAATTACACTTGCTGACAAAACGCGGCTGATGTGCAAGTTATATTCCTAATAATTTGGTTTCTTCTTTAAAATAATTGCCTTTATTTGATTATGTTTTTTTTGATATAAGGGTGATTCTTTAATTAGGGGAACTTTTACGTCCCTAGGTTATAAATTTGTGTTAAAATTACATTATTGCAAAACAAACATTTTAGCTATTGAAAAGATCAATCATTGCATCAATAAAAAAATTACACACCAAAATAATTATGATTTCAATTTTTTATAATGATTTAAACATCAATATTTTGCTACTTTGGCCTTGTCCCTAACCCAGACTTTAAAACTTGTATTTAAAACGTGTATTCTTCCTGATCATAGAGTATATTTATTCAGAGTCAACACTGTTTAACTAAACATTACATTTACACATTATTTATTTATTTATTTATTTATTTATTTATGTGTATTTAAAGTGCATCTTGTACTAGCTCTTAACTAGCTTTAGCAAATCCATGGTCTAGCTAGCTTTTTTTTAAAGTAAAAAAGTGAAAACACGTCATTACCAACACATAACCTGTTGAGATGGTAATGACATTTGTTGATGGTAATGACAGGTTTTCCATTTCACCATCAGTATCTTTTAAATTATGTAGAAATTAAATATAATTAAGTGTAACAGTGTGATTTTATATTGAAATTCAAGTGAAATGAGTTTATAAAACTAAAAATTACAATTAGAATCACCCATTAATGCAATAACAGGGCTGAGAAACGGCGTGATTAGAAGGAAATGAGTAGATTCAACAGACATTTGTTTTGTGTTGGCCTTTAAAGGCTGCACTCCAATTTTCATTAGGTTCAGTGGGAACTTCGGCAGTGCTCTGTAAAGTATGTTCAACCTCGCTAGGCAATATATTTAGACACACACACACACACACACACACACAGACACGTGCACACACACAGACACACCCCCCTCTGCATCTGGACTGTCACATAAGTCACACTGCGCAACAACTTTCTGCCAAATATCCAAAAGAGCATTTCTAATTCTCTCCATCCCTTCAGCTATCAGGACTAACACGATAAACCAACAGCACGGGAATTCT
The DNA here is from genome assembly GCA_021613375.1 of Megaleporinus macrocephalus. NCBI lineage: Eukaryota > Metazoa > Chordata > Actinopteri > Characiformes > Anostomidae > Megaleporinus > Megaleporinus macrocephalus. Next base: position 12,602,622 of record CM038719.1, read on the forward strand.
CTCTACTTCTCTCTATCCGTCTCCATCTATTTTCTCTCTCTTTCTCTCTCTCTCTCTCTCTCTCTCTCTCTCTCTCTCTCTCTCTCCACTCTGTATATCTCTGCTACCATCTCTCTCTCTCTCTCTCTCTCTCTCTCCTCTCTGTATATCTCTGCTGCCATCTCTCTCTCTCTCTCTCTCTCTCTCTCTCTCTGATTAAGAATAAAGGCATATTTATGGTCAGTGTGGATGAGCTGGTCTGGTCTGGTCGCGACAGCCGGAGAACGCTGGTGCCAAATGTCCTTACACACACACACACACACACACACATCCCATAAATACTCATAAACACACTCGTCCACGCCCCATTCCAGACTAACATGCTTTTAGAGTTTGTGGGTTTAATGTTTAGTGACCCAACGTAACAAGGACGGAGAGAGAGAGAAAGAGAGCGAGAGAGCGAGAGAGAGAGAGAGAGAGAGAGGTGGAGGTAAAGAAGGAGATAAAAGGGAAGAGAAAACAGACAGAAACACCAAGAGCAAGCAAAACATTGGGGGGGGGGGTGGGGGGGGGCAGAAGGAGAAGAGGAAGGAGAGATAGGCAATAGTTTAAAGAGGCAGATCCATAAAGAGAATAGCAAAGAGAGAGAAGAAACGGGAGAAAAAAAAGAGAGAAATACTAAATGAGAGAGAAGTAGTTAGGGAGAGGGGGAGTGAAATAAAGAAATGAGAAAGAATGCTAAGGAGAAAAAAGAGAGAGGGAGAGAGTGAATGAGAAAGACGATTTATGAGGAGAAAAAAGAGAGAAAGGTAGAAAGTGAGACAGAGAGAGGAAGAGGAAAGGAGAAAAATAAGGAGAAAACAGAGATACAGAGAAGAAAGACAGGGTGAAGAAAGGAGAATGATACGGAGAAAAGAGAGAGATACAGACAGAGAGAAGAAGAAAGACAGGGTGAAGAAAGGAGAACAATATGGAGAAAAGGGAGAGATAGAGAGAGAGAGAGGAGAAGAAAGGAGAATGATACAGAGAAAAGAGAGATACAGAGAGAGAGAGAGAGAGAGAGGAAAGGAGAATGATAATGAGAAAAGAGAGATATAGAAAGAGAGAGGGAGACAAAAGGAGAATGATAAGGAGAAAAGAGAGATACAGAGAGAGAGGGAGAAGAAAGGAGAGTGATAAGGAGAAAAGAGAGGGATACAGAGGGAGAGGGAGAAGAAAGAAGAATGATAAAGAGAAAAGAGAGATACAGAGAGAGGGAGAAGAAAGGAGAATGATAAGGAGAAAAGAGAGAGATACAGAGAGAGAGAGAGGAAGAAAGACAGGGAAAAGAAAGGAGAATGATAAGGAGAAGAGAGAGATACAGAAAGAGGGAGAAGAATGGAGAATGATAAGGAGAAAAGAGAGAGATACAGAGAGAGAGAGAGGAAGAAAGACAGGGAGAAGAAAGGAGAATGATAAGGAGAAAAGAGAGATACAAAGAGAGGGAGAAGAAAGGAGAATGATAAGGAGAAAAGAGAGCGATACAGAGAGAGGGAGAAGAAAGGAGAATGATAAGGAGAAAAGAGAGATACAGAGAGAGGGAGAAGAAAGGAGAATGATAAGGAGAAAAGAGAGATACAGAGAGAGAAGAAGAAAGGAGAATGATAAGGAGGAAAGAGAGATACAGAGAGAGAAGAAGAAAGGAGAATGATAAGGAGAAAAGAGATGCAAAGAGAAGGAGAAGAAAGGAGAATGATAAGGAGAAAAGATATATATATATATATAGAGAGAGAGAGAGAGAGAGGAAGAAAGACAGGGAGAAGAAAGGAGAATGATAAGGAGAAAAAGATACAGAGAGAGAAGAAGAAAGGAGAATGATAAGGAGAAAAGAGAGATACAGAGAGAGGGAGAAGAAAGGAGAATGATAAGGAGAAAAGAGAGATACAGAGAGAGAAGAAGAAAGGAGAATGATAAGGAGGAAAGAGAGAGATATAGAGAGAGGGAGAAGAAAGGAGAATGATAAGGAGAAAAGAGAGATACAGAGAGAGAAGAAGAAAGGAGAATGATAAGGAGGAAAGAGAGAGATACAGAGAGAGGGAGAAGAAAGGAGAATGATAAGGAGAAAAGAGAGATACAAAGAGAGGGAGAAGAAAGGAGAATGATAAGGAGAAAAGAGAGATACAGAGAGAGGGAGAAGAAAGGAGAATGATAAGGAGAAAAGAGAGATACAGAGAGAGGGAGAAGAAAGGAGAATGATAAGGAGAAAAGAGAGATACAGAGAGAGGGAGAAGAAAGGAGAATGATAAGGAGAAAAGAGAGATACAGAGAGAGGAAGAAAGGAGAATGATAAGGAGAAAAGAGAGATACAGAGAGAGAAGAAGAAAGGAGAATGATAAGGAGAAAAGAGAGATACAGAGAGAGGGAGAAGAAAGGAGAATGATAAGGAGAAAAGAGAGATACAGAGAGAGAAGAAGAAAGGAGAATGATAAGGAGAAATGAGAGATACAGAGAGAGGGAGAAGAAAGGAGAATGATAAGGAGAAAAGAGAGATACAGAGAGAGGGAGAAGAAAGGAGAATGATAAGGAGAAAAGAGAGATACAGAGAGAGGAAGAAAGGAGAATGATAAGGAGAAAAGAGAGATACAGAGAGAGGAAGAAAGGAGAATGATAAGGAGAAAAGAGAGATACAGAGAGGGAGAAGAAAGGAGAATGATAAGGAGAAAAGAGAGATACAGAGAGAGGGAGAAGAAAGGAGAATGATAAGGAGAAAAGAGAGATACAGAGAGAGGGAGAAGAAAGGAGAATGATAAGGAGAAAAGAGAGATACAGAGAGAGGGAGAAGAAAGGAGAATGATAAGGAGAAAAGAGAGATACAGAGAGAGGGAGAAGAAAGGAGAATGATAAGGAGAAAAGAGAGATACAGAGAGAGGGAGAAGAAAGGAGAATGATAAGGAGAAAAGAGAGATACAGAGAGAGGGAGAAGAAAGGAGAATGATAAGGAGAAAAGAGAGATACAGAGAGAGGAAGAAAGGAGAATGATAAGGAGAAAAGAGAGATACAGAGAGAGGGAGAAGAAAGGAGAATGATAAGGAGAAAAGAGAGAGAGAGAGGAAGAAAGACAGGGAGTAATAAGGGCTCAGTGAGTGTCCTCGCTCTGCTCTCACACAGAGCTGCTGGAGAGCGAGGCAGTGCAGGACAGAATCAATACCAGCTCACTTGTTTTCTCCTCCGACAGATCAATGCCTGTTTTCTTGCGTTCAGAAAAATAAAGCTTCCTTTTCTGCACTGAAAATTACAGCCAAACAGAGCACGAAGCCTCGCTGTGTATTTATTTCTGAGACAGACCGTCAGTGCAAAAGCATAAATAAAAAAAAAACTATTTAAAAAAAACAGCAAACAAACACAGCAGCACAGCAGCCCCTCCCCTACGCTCAACACATTCATTCACTCAACATAAAGGAGTGAATCTTTCAATTGACTTCATTCTCACCACCATTCAGAGAGCGTCTGTACATTCTTACACCCTCTGAATTCCATACAAATAATATACACAGACATTCTTTAATATTAATATTACATAACACAGAAAACATGGCAGAACTTTATCAGAGCCTCATCATGACCTTTAAAGGCACCATAGAACAGAAGACTATATTTACACTGCTGGAGCTAAAAGAGGAGAGTTTGTTATGTAGAACTGACACACCGTGAACCTCCCACACTGTTGTTCCTCCTTCAAATACAAATCACGTGTGTGTAAACGAGGGACAGTAAAACAGGCAGATTCCAAAATTCCAGACTGTTGCACAAAAACCTGGACTCTATATTATCAACACCTCCAGATGTTTATAAGACAACAACGACAGCGCAATAGTGGATTACACAGAGAAATCTAGCGTTCCAGGCTGTGAAGGTGAAGTCAACACTGTCCCTGCCTTTTCCAACAAACCAAATCATCCACAGGCATGACTGTTCATCTTTAAACTTCAATTCACACAGGTAGTCCAGGTAACTAGCTTCTAACAAGCTCCAATTAACTAGCATTAGACAAATCAAAAAACATGTATCTCCATTTAGCCCCTTTTTATTTTTGTACATCATCTGAACATGGAATAATAGAAGTACCCCGAAATATCCAAAATTTCCATTGAGTTACATAAAAGGGAATAAGGTTTTAGTCTCTCCTGTAAAGCTGCCATTTTTGACATACGTTTTTCTTTAGACACCATATTGGCTATCTATAACTAAATAGTCTAACCACATAGTCTAACCATATAGTCAATCCATATAGTCTATCCATAACTAAATAGTCTAACCATATAGTCTAACCACATAGTCAATCCATATAGTCTATCCATAACTAAATAGTCTAACCACATAGTCTAACCATATAGTCAATCCATATAGTCTATCCATAACTAAATAGTCTAACCATATAGTCTAACCATATAGTCTAACCATATAATCTATCTATAACTAAATAGTCTAACAATATAGTCTAACCACATAGTCAATCCATATAGTCTATCTATAACTAAATAGTCTAACAATATAGTCTAACCATATAAACTATCTATAACTAAATAGTCTAACCATATAGTCTAACCATATAGTCTATCTATAACTAAATAGTCTAACCACATAGTCTAACCATATAGTCAATCCATATAGTCTATCTATAACTAAATAGTCTAACCATATAGTCTAACCACATAGTCAATCCATATAGTCTATCCATAACTAAGTAGTCTAACAATATAGTCTAACCATATAAACTATCTATAACTAAATAGTCTAACCATATAGTCTAACCACATAGTCAATCCATATAGTCTATCCATAACTAAGTAGTCTAACAATATAGTCTAACCATATAGTCTAACCATATAATCTATCTATAACTAAATAGTCTAACCATATAGTCTAACCATATAGTCTAACCATATAGTCAATCCATATAGTCTATCCATAACTAAATAGTCTAACCATATAGTCTAACCATATAGTCAATCCATATAGTCTATCCATAACTAAGTAGTCTAACAATATAGTCTAACCATATAGTCTAACCATGTAATCTATCTATAACTAAATAGTCTAACCATATAGTCTAACCATATAGTCTATCCATAACTAAATAGTCTAACAATATAGTCTAACCATATAGTCTAACCATATAGTCAATCCATATAGTCTATCCATAACTAAATAGTCTAACCATATAGTCTAACCATATAGTCAATCCATGTAGTCTATCCATAACTAAATAGTCTAACCATATAGTCTAACCATATAGTCAATCCATATAGTCTATCCATAACTAAATAGTCTAACCATATAGTCTAACCATATAGTCAATCCATGTAGTCTATCCATAACTAAATAGTCTAACCATATAGTCTAACCATATAGTCAATCCATGTAGTCTATCCATAACTAAATAGTCTAACAATATAGTCTAACCATATAGTCTAACCATATAATCTATCTATAACTAAATAGTCTAACCATATAGTCTAACCATATAGTCAATCCATATAGTCTATCCATAACTAAATAGTCTAACCATATAGTCTAACCATATAGTCAATCCATATAGTCTATCTATAACTAAATAGTCTAACCATATAGTCTTACCATATAGTCTATCTATAACTAAATAGTCTAACCATATAGTCTAACCATATAGTCTAACCATATAGTCTATCTATAACTAAATAGTCTAACCATATAGTCTATCTATAACTAAACAGTCTAACCATACAGTCTAACCATATAGTCTAACCATATAGTCTATCTATAACTAAATAGTCTAACCATATAGTATAAACCATATAGTCTATCTATAACTAAATAGTCTAACCATATAGTATAACCATATAGTCTATCTATAACTAAATAGTCTAACCATACAGTCTAACCATATAGTCTAACCATATAGTCTATCTATAACTAAATAGTCTAACCATATAGTATAACCATATAGTCTATCTATAACTAAATAGTCTAACCATATAGTCTAACCATATAAGCTATCTATAACTAAATAGTCTAACCATATAGTCTAACCATATAGTATATCTATAACTAAATAGTCTAACCATACAGTCTAACCATATAGTCTAACCATATAGTCTATCTATAACTAAATAGTCTAACCATACAGTCTAACCATATAGTCTAACCATATAGTCTATCTATAACTAAATAGTCTAACCATATAGTATAACCATATAGTCTATCTATAACTAAATAGTCTAACCATATAGTCTAACCATATAGTCTATCTATAACTAAATAGTCTAACCATACAGTCTAACCATATAGTCTAACCATATAGTCTATCTATAACTAAATAGTCTAACCATATAGTCTAACCACATAGTCAATCCATATAGTCTATCCATAACTAAGTAGTCTAACAATATAGTCTAACCATATAAACTATCTATAACTAAATAGTCTAACCATATAGTCTAACCACATAGTCAATCCATATAGTCTATCCATAACTAAGTAGTCTAACAATATAGTCTAACCATATAGTCTAACCATATAATCTATCTATAACTAAATAGTCTAACCATATAGTCTAACCATATAGTCTAACCATATAGTCAATCCATATAGTCTATCCATAACTAAATAGTCTAACCATATAGTCTAACCATATAGTCAATCCATATAGTCTATCCATAACTAAGTAGTCTAACAATATAGTCTAACCATATAGTCTAACCATGTAATCTATCTATAACTAAATAGTCTAACCATATAGTCTAACCATATAGTCTATCCATAACTAAATAGTCTAACAATATAGTCTAACCATATAGTCTAACCATATAGTCAATCCATATAGTCTATCCATAACTAAATAGTCTAACCATATAGTCTAACCATATAGTCAATCCATGTAGTCTATCCATAACTAAATAGTCTAACCATATAGTCTAACCATATAGTCAATCCATATAGTCTATCCATAACTAAATAGTCTAACCATATAGTCTAACCATATAGTCAATCCATATAGTCTATCCATAACTAAGTAGTCTAACAATATAGTCTAACCATATAGTCTAACCATGTAATCTATCTATAACTAAATAGTCTAACCATATAGTCTAACCATATAGTCTATCCATAACTAAATAGTCTAACAATATAGTCTAACCATATAGTCTAACCATATAGTCAATCCATATAGTCTATCCATAACTAAATAGTCTAACCATATAGTCTAACCATATAGTCAATCCATGTAGTCTATCCATAACTAAATAGTCTAACCATATAGTCTAACCATATAGTCAATCCATATAGTCTATCCATAACTAAATAGTCTAACCATATAGTCTAACCATATAGTCAATCCATGTAGTCTATCCATAACTAAATAGTCTAACCATATAGTCTAACCATATAGTCAATCCATGTAGTCTATCCATAACTAAATAGTCTAACAATATAGTCTAACCATATAGTCTAACCATATAATCTATCTATAACTAAATAGTCTAACCATATAGTCTAACCATATAGTCAATCCATATAGTCTATCCATAACTAAATAGTCTAACCATATAGTCTAACCATATAGTCAATCCATATAGTCTATCTATAACTAAATAGTCTAACCATATAGTCTTACCATATAGTCTATCTATAACTAAATAGTCTAACCATATAGTCTAACCATATAGTCTAACCATATAGTCTATCTATAACTAAATAGTCTAACCATATAGTCTATCTATAACTAAACAGTCTAACCATACAGTCTAACCATATAGTCTAACCATATAGTCTATCTATAACTAAATAGTCTAACCATATAGTATAACCATATAGTCTATCTATAACTAAATAGTCTAACCATATAGTATAACCATATAGTCTATCTATAACTAAATAGTCTAACCATACAGTCTAACCATATAGTCTAACCATATAGTCTATCTATAACTAAATAGTCTAACCATATAGTATAACCATATAGTCTATCTATAACTAAATAGTCTAACCATATAGTCTAACCATATAAGCTATCTATAACTAAATAGTCTAACCATATAGTCTAACCATATAGTATATCTATAACTAAATAGTCTAACCATACAGTCTAACCATATAGTCTAACCATATAGTCTATCTATAACTAAATAGTCTAACCATACAGTCTAACCATATAGTCTAACCATATAGTCTATCTATAACTAAATAGTCTAACCATATAGTATAACCATATAGTCTATCTATAACTAAATAGTCTAACCATATAGTCTAACCATATAGTCTATCTATAACTAAATAGTCTAACCATACAGTCTAACCATATAGTCTAACCATATAGTCTATCTATAACTAAATAGTCTAACCATATAGTCTAACCACATAGTCAATCCATATAGTCTATCCATAACTAAGTAGTCTAACAATATAGTCTAACCATATAAACTATCTATAACTAAATAGTCTAACCATATAGTCTAACCACATAGTCAATCCATATAGTCTATCCATAACTAAGTAGTCTAACAATATAGTCTAACCATATAGTCTAACCATATAATCTATCTATAACTAAATAGTCTAACCATATAGTCTAACCATATAGTCTAACCATATAGTCAATCCATATAGTCTATCCATAACTAAATAGTCTAACCATATAGTCTAACCATATAGTCAATCCATATAGTCTATCCATAACTAAGTAGTCTAACAATATAGTCTAACCATATAGTCTAACCATGTAATCTATCTATAACTAAATAGTCTAACCATATAGTCTAACCATATAGTCTATCCATAACTAAATAGTCTAACAATATAGTCTAACCATATAGTCTAACCATATAGTCAATCCATATAGTCTATCCATAACTAAATAGTCTAACCATATAGTCTAACCATATAGTCAATCCATGTAGTCTATCCATAACTAAATAGTCTAACCATATAGTCTAACCATATAGTCAATCCATATAGTCTATCCATAACTAAATAGTCTAACCATATAGTCTAACCATATAGTCAATCCATGTAGTCTATCCATAACTAAATAGTCTAACCATATAGTCTAACCATATAGTCAATCCATGTAGTCTATCCATAACTAAATAGTCTAACAATATAGTCTAACCATATAGTCTAACCATATAATCTATCTATAACTAAATAGTCTAACCATATAGTCTAACCATATAGTCAATCCATATAGTCTATCCATAACTAAATAGTCTAACAATATAGTCTAACCATATAGTCTATCCATATAGTCTATCTATAACTAAATAGTCTAACCATATAGTCTTACCATATAGTCTATCTATAACTAAATAGTCTAACCATATAGTCTAACCATATAGTCTAACCATATAGTCTATCTATAACTAAATAGTCTAACCATATAGTCTATCTATAACTAAACAGTCTAACCATACAGTCTAACCATATAGTCTAACCATATAGTCTATCTATAACTAAATAGTCTAACCATATAGTATAACCATATAGTCTATCTATAACTAAATAGTCTAACCATACAGTCTAACCATATAGTCTAACCATATAGTCTATCTATAACTAAATAGTCTAACCATATAGTATAACCATATAGTCTATCTATAACTAAATAGTCTAACCATATAGTCTAACCATATAAGCTATCTATAACTAAATAGTCTAACCATATAGTCTAACCATATAGTATATCTATAACTAAATAGTCTAACCATACAGTCTAACCATATAGTCTAACCATATAGTCTATCTATAACTAAATAGTCTAACCATACAGTCTAACCATATAGTCTAACCATATAGTCTATCTATAACTAAATAGTCTAACCATATAGTATAACCATATAGTCTATCTATAACTAAATAGTCTAACCATATAGTCTAACCATATAGTCTATCTATAACTAAATAGTCTAACCATACAGTCTAACCATATAGTCTAACCATATAGTCTATCTATAACTAAATAGTCTAACCATATAGTGTAACCATATAGTCTAACCATATAATCTATCCATAACTAAATAGTCTAACCATATAGTCTATCTATAACTAAATAGTCTAACCATATAGTGTAACCATATAGTATAACCATATAGTCTATCTATAACTAAATAGTCTAACCATATAGTGTAACCATATAGTATAACCATACAGTCTATCTATAACTAAATAGTCTAACCATATAGTATAACCATATAGTCTATCTATAACTAAATAGTCTAACCATATAGTGTAACCATATAGTATAACCATATAGTCTATCTATAACTAAATAGTCTAACCATATAGTGTAACCATATAGTGTAACCATATAGTGTAACCATATAGTATAACCATACAGTCTATCTATAACTAAATAGTCTAACCATACAGTCTATCTATAACTAAATAGTCTAACCATATAGTGTAACCATATAGTATAACCATACAGTCTATCTATAACTAAATAGTCTAACCATATAGTGTAACCATATAGTATAACCATACAGTCTATCTATAACTAAATAGTCTAATTCATATAGTGTAACCATACAGTCTAACTCAATAGTCTTAATCAATAGTCTTAATCAATAGTCTAACTATATAGTCAAGTTATATAGTCTAGCTAAATAATCTAACTAAACAGTCTAACTAAATAGTCTAAGCATATAGTTTAACCATATAATATATCTATATAGTCTAACTCAATAGTCTAACTAAATAATCTAACTAAATAGTCTAACTATATAGTCTATATATATAATCTAACTGAATAGTTTAACTAAATAGTCTAACTAAATAGTCTAACTAAACAGACTATCTATATAATCTAACTGAATAGTTTAACTAAATAGTCTAACTAAATAGTCTAAGTAAACAGTCTAACTATATAGTCTGATGACCTGGGTTCTTTTTTTTATTCTCCTGTCTGTGTCTACATTGACATGTTTCCTCTATGCACTTATTGCACGCCTGATTGTAAACCAGCCAATCAGAGAAAATCTCATCAAAGTATTTATGAGCTCACCAAAAAAGGGAACCAGCTTCATTTATTCAAATCCAGCAAAAGCGCATTCGGCTCATTTTCACCAAACCCCAAAGTCCCATACCTTCTACGCCAACATCAGAGAACAATTTAAAATACTGAACAAAAGCAGACTATGGCACTTTAAAAATAATTGACAGAATCAAAAAATAAATCAATAAAGACACATGCCACTACATCCAAACCAAATACATTTTAAAATCCTGATAACTCCTGACCAGAATGCATTAATCTGACCAGGTACATTTAAATATTCGAAACTATTGTGCATGTTTGTATATATGTATTAAAATGAGACTGACTTGCATTATTGAGAATAAATCTGGAACTAAATTCACTAGAGACTTGTTTGCATCCAACAATATCAATATGGCAAAGACTAATATCCAAGATGAATGCTATATAGTGCAGCCCTACTGCAAAACACTGAAGCATTCATCTGGGGTATAGAATAAACAGCAGCAAGGTTCTGCTTCGCCTGCTGCATTGTTATTCATTCATTTGATCATTCAGTCATTCAATCAGTACATTAATTAAAGAGTGTAGGAACAGTGATAGCACAGTGTTAGGAAACCTGGGATAGTTGAAGGAATACTAATATCTGCAGTATCTGTATCATACGCTCAGTTCCTACTAACAGTTCCTACTAAGCTGTCTGCTTATAGCATTCGTTTTACAACCAAGGGTTAAAAACATAGACATGATTTACATACTAGAGCACTCAGCAGATCCTCCTCTCACTGACCAATGTGATTTCAGCCACCTCTGACCACCAACAATCCAGCTCCAAAAACCACACAATATACACTGGCTACTATTATATTAGCTCACAGCAGCAAAATAGACACTAACCAGACCCTCATCCCACTAGATCCCACTGCTGACCACATTTCAGCCAGTAATTCAGCTCCAAAAAGCACAATCCTGCTATTAGCTCTCTGCTTTATCCTTCATCTATCCACAAAAGGGTTAACGTCTACTGTAGGTAGGGGTGTGTTTAAAAAATACATTTTTCGATTCAAATCAATCTTCATTTGAATAATCCGATATTGATTCTTATAAACCCGAGATCGACCTTTAAAATTAGCATTTCAGCCATTGTTTTCTGCACAACGAGATCTGGCTGGGGGTGCACATCAGTTAAGCATGGCTGGAGCACAAGTGAAGGCGCCCCAGAACTTGAAAGCAGATGTCTGGCTACATTTTGGATTCAGAGACCATGATGGTATATAAACATATAAACAGTAATGTTTTTAGTAATGGTAGGTTGAGTGTTCCTTGTACATTTACCACATTAGTTCTCTGAAAATTTCTTTTCATATTCAAACAAGACATATTATTGTAACTGAAATATCCCTAAATGAACCGATATTGAATTGAATCGGAAATCGAATTGAATTGGGACCTTGTTAATTGGAATCGATCCGGGAAATCAGTGGCAATACCCAGCCCTAACTGTAAGTGAGTCTTTTCTAAGTTAATGGTAATCAGTCTTCCCCTTCAGACCTGAAATATAGAGATCAGTTTGGCATACGTTGAAGAATTCCTTTAAAGTGTATTTGGCTCTTTTTGACTGGTCACTAGACACATGCAGAGATGAAGATATCATTCATGTTTAACTTCGCTGCCTCCTTCTGCGCATTACTGTCACACTGTATGTGTTTGTGTGTATGTTCTATATAATTAGTGTAATTCCTCATTAAAAGGTCATCCTAGCTGGACTCTCTGATGCAGTGCCCAGAGGCTCGGTCTATGTGCATACATGTGTGTATGTGGGGGGGGGGTTCACGTTTGTATGCCATCTGTCATTTGATGTTTGATCAAGGCAGACGACAAGCCAAGCAGGGGTGCATTTGCATCACGCCTATAAATACTTTCATCACTCCACAGTATGAAAGCACCGCTCGTCCACACACAGTGCAATTAAAAAGAGAAGATAAAGGTCCGGCCAATCGATATTTGCAAATACTTGCAAAATGATACACACAGGAGAGGCATAAATCTCTGATCGAGTCTGTAAAACGATCAATAAACAATTCCTTACACCGTGGAATCTCAAACTTCAGCAGCATTCGATTAGATAAAACTGAAAAGTGTTTAAAAGGGAATTTAGCTCAATTTCTGCATGAATATATCACCTATATATATATATATATATATATATATATATATATATATATATATATATATATATATATATATATATATATATATATATAGTTTAAAATTGTTTATAGTGGTGGGGATAGGAACCAGACATCTGAGGCGTTTAAAAAAACCCCTTTAAATACAAACAAATACATTGCTTGTTGTCTGAGACACATTACATACAAGTTATAATGAAAATGCAATGTGTCAATTCCAATCAATTCCAAGAATGGATGTTAGGATGTTAGCAGCTCACTATGGTTTCCCAGATAGTTGCTAATAAAAAAGAATAATAATATACCGACTTCATATATTTACATGTTGACGTTTCACCAATACCGTAAAGAACATTGATCCTCTAGCTCTACCGCATGCACCACTTCATACCAAAACACGACTGTGTTTACGTCTCATCCATAGAACTAAATTAAAAAGATAATAAAAGATTCCCTCTTTTATAATACACAGAATACACATACGTGACTGAAGGGACTGTATATACAGTACTGCAATACAGACAGCAGTGGTATCAAAATCACTTGAACTAGTATCAGTATCAATGGGCCTGGAATGATACCTAAACATACTCAGCAGAATGAACGTCAGTGTATTAACCTTCAGAACCCTACATCCATGTGTAGGCAGTTTGCATGGCTTGATCTTATACTTCATAAGACAGGACAGGGTAAACACATAGACATGACACACTTATACATCGTGTTTGTAAGTTAACTCTATTTCCTATGAAGTCTAATGCTGACCTTACACCAAACGATTTTAAGCGATTTTACTGTCGCAGACAAATTTCCAGTGTCGGAATAAAATCATGAGTATTGCTACAGTGGAGTCGCACTCACGTCATCTCCATCGTTTAGTGTAAGGTGGTCAAGACTGCCAGTTAAAGTCTATTTCTTGTCTGAGTGTTCCGAATCAAATCAAAATCAAAATGTGTTTAATATTATCATAAGTCGTAAGTCTTGGCTCACACAAATAGTCACGTGAACATTGTTGACAACCAATAGGAGAGCTATACCACCACCAAACGGGAAGCCGCAAGGAACGCACCCCCGAGTGCAGCTCCTCCAACACAGCGTTTGAGCGCGCAGGAATGTCTGGCGGGTAAAGAAGCTGGATATGGAGGACAGTCCGGTGTTCTATCATTTCATCCTACCCATCGATCGGTCCTACCAAGGCTTATTGCGCATGCGCACATGACGATTAAGTCAAGATTTCGATGGTTGGCGCGTACGTGCATAATTTTATCCTTGTAGTTATAATGTTTTAATGTCTTCTTAATGTTAATTGTTTTCTTTAAGCTTGTTATCTAAATTTAGCCTAATGTTCCTGTCTGCTTGAGTGTTCCAAAAGCGTACGTGGCAGCTCATAATCGTTGACAAAATAGCAGGGACCACTGTTTTATGACTATATTTACACTATACAATAATCCTACCTGTGGTTTTGATGCCTTTGCAGTATTATTTTCCACCAAGGTAGCACAGATCGACAAATCTGTGCCGCGGTAGGACGTTTCGACAAGGTAGGACAAATCGACAGAACACCAGCGAGGGTTCGGAAACTGCGGTTCTCCTAGTGGAGCTGTGAAGTGAGCAAGAGTGCCTCTTTGTTGTGTCTTTACATTTATACCACGGCAGAGTGGAAAAGGAAAAAAGGTTGACAGAAATCGCTGTAGCTCTAGAAATCCCACCTGAGTATGCTTTGCTAAAACACTGCCGAAAGGGGCTACAGTTACAATTATATTTTAGCTGAATATTGCTAGCTTCAATCATATAAATGGAAGACCGGTCCACTCTCCGCTTAACATCAATGGCTCCTCTGTGGAGATCGTTAAGAGCACCAAGTTCCTTGGTGTCCACCTAGCGGAGAACCTCACCTGGTCCCTGAACACCAGCTCTACAGCCAAGAAAGCCCAGCAGCGTCTCTACTTCCTCCGGAAGCTGAGAAAGGCCCGTCTCCCTCCACCCATCCTCACCCTCTTCTATAGGGGAACCATAGAGAGCATCCTAGGCAGCTGCATCACTGCCTGGTTTGGGACCTGCACAGCCTCTGACCGCAAGTCCCTCTAACGCATTGTGAGGACAGCTGAGAGGATCATCAGAGTCTCTCTCCCCTCCGTCTTGGACATTTACACCACCCGCTGCATCCGCAAAGCAACCAGCATTGTGGATGACCCCACCCACCCTTCACACAGACTGTTCTCCCTCCTGCCATCAGGAAGAAGGTACCGCAGCGTCCGGTCCAACACGACCAGACTCTGCAACAGCTTCTTCCCCCAAGACTTCAGACTTCTCAACACAACTCAACGTCTGAACTGATACCTTTCTGGTACATGTACACTCTCTCTCTCTCTCTTTCTCTCTCTCTCTCCCTCTCTCTCTCTCTCTCTCTCTCTCTCTCTCTCTCTCTCTCCAACCATTTACCCCAGAAAAAAAAGGAAGCATTTTTGCACAAAGCATTGCACTAATAACTTTACTACCTCACTGGACTCTATTTATTACACATTGCACAATTTGCACACTACCAGTAATTATTTATTATTCTCTGTCTGTACTGTGTTGTGTTGTCTGTCCACACTTGTTTGTTCGTGTTGCACTTGTGTCTTGTATGCACTGTCTATGTTGCACCATGGTCCTGGAGGAACGTTGTTTCGTTTCACTGTGTACTCTCTATGTAGTTGAAATGACAATAAAACCCACTTGACTTGACTTGACTTGGAAAATAATAGCAGTCTTGTAAATAGTGACTATGAAAGATCCCCAGTTTTTGCAAAATCATAGCCTGTGACTAGTCTTTAGATGTGAGAGGGTGTCAGACTAGTCTACTAAACATCTTTAATAGATACAGCCATGCAAAGTGCCTACACAGCATGAGCTCAGGGTTCTAAGGGTTAAATCAACAAGCAGCTCCCTTCAGCCACATTTTAGGGACATTACACAAAAATAAACAAAAGGAAAAACGGAAAAGTAACTTTTAACAACACCATACAGGTCACAGCTTTTATCAGGTGTGTTGCTTCCCGTCAGGTTTACGAACAAGCCTGTTAATAAAAAGCCTTCAACAGCCTAATGGAGAAAAACACTCCACCCGTTTCATCCTCCGCCGAGTGGTTCCTGACTTCAGAACTTCCTGTGCACGTTACCATGGCGACCTGCACGCCTCCCACCAAAAGCACCCCAGCTACCTCTAACCTCTGGTTACCATGGAGATGAGGAGAGCTTGTAAAAGGTGCACTGCAGGCCAGAGGCTATCAGACGGAAGAAAAGACAGAGCAGCTGAAAGCTTCTCCATTTTAATGGGCTGTTGTCTTTTATTGGCCTGAACTTTCATAAATCCACATAAACACACACACACACATGCGCCATCTCAACAAATTATACCTTTAAACAGGTGATACGGTCCACCCAGGACTGTATAGCTGTCCCAGGACTTCACATATGTGTGTGTGCGTGTGTGTGTGTGTGTGTGTGTGTGTGTGTGTGTGTGTGTGTGTGTGTGTGTGTGTGTGTGTGTGTGTGGCATGCTCTCATTCTCGCTCCCCAGTCAAGCTTTATAAATAACACTCACCTAACAGCCGGGTGTAAAATTAACTGCTTAACTAACAGCTCCGCTGCCCTTCTGGGCCGCAACCTCGAGCACACAATGTCAGGACAATGTATGTCTCATACGTATTCCCTCTATTTTTATACTGGACTGCAAATGAAGGGATACCCTCAGTGCTGAGCGACGGAGGCCTGGCCGATTACGTTTCTGTATGTAATAATAACACATAATTACACACAACATCTATATATAACGTTCAGGATTACTGGGACTGTGAGAACGAACATACAACCAACTTCTAAGACTGAACCTGCAGTAAAAGACAGTAACAGAAAACACGCTGACGTGCTAGGGAGGGTCGGAAAGGGTGCTACGAGCGCAGTAGTCCAAAGGGCAAATGCCTGAACTCGGAGAACTCTGGTCCAGAAAGACCAGGGCATGTAACACAAGCACGAAGAACGCCTGGCGAATGCCTGAAATACATCCTCGGACCCGCTTTACGTAACCAGCAGATTCCCATCAGCGGGAACATCTTTCAGCGGCATATTCCTCACACTCCTTCTACACTGTAATGAATAAAACTGTTTTAAAATAATTGTAAAATACTGTTAAATAATAACACAGTGTATGTAAATTAACAGTAATGCAATTAATTACCCAATAATAGCAAATAACTGTAATTTGTCAGCATAATATAGTATTTTCTGTCAACCTTTTGAAATATACACCATCATCCCTTTACAGTCCAGTTACTATCCATCAAAATCTTACTGGTGATTGTAGACTAATGGAGTACTTTGAATACAGAACTAATTGGAGTTCTTTGTTCTTCTTTATATACCTGCTACTGGCTGCCAACTTTTCTTCTGGATCAATAGAGTATCTATCTATCTCTCTATCTATCTATCTATCTATCTATCTATCTAATGTTTCTTTTTAATGATAACCCGTTTTTTTATTAAACTGTCTAAACTGCTTCTACTCATTTAAGTAACAAAATATATGCAGTGGGCGGGGCCAGCCTATTTGGCTCAGCTGAGTTAAGATTCTTTCAGCTCACTCAGTCAGTGCAGGATTGTGTATTGTGTGTATTGTGTTCATTGGTAAAATAAAGAAATCGGTTCTTAGATGAGGAGACGCGAGCTGGTGC
This sequence comes from Megaleporinus macrocephalus, assembly GCA_021613375.1. Lineage (NCBI taxonomy): Eukaryota > Metazoa > Chordata > Actinopteri > Characiformes > Anostomidae > Megaleporinus > Megaleporinus macrocephalus. The sequence goes on from CM038719.1 coordinate 12,620,492, forward strand.
ATTTACAACTGACTTGTTTGGACTACAGCTGCGACAGTCCTCGTATACAGTCATATACTGTAATTCAATTTACAGTACAATACTGTTAAAATAAACTACAGTAGATGAACTGTAAAATAACAGTAAAATACTGGTGTCTCTGCTGCCAGTAATTTACTGTTAATTTACAGTGAATTTTTTTAGAGTGTAACTTCAGCCTGATTCAGTAAGAAAAGGTGAACTGCAGCAGCAGGGTTTGTTGTTTTACTGAAAGAGTTTCTGTACAAATATTAAAATGTAAAGAAAATATCAAATATATAGTCCCTGTCCAAAGAAAAACATGTATCTCTAAAACAGAAACTTTACAGGAGTTCATTTTAATGTGAGACAATAGAACTATTCACATCAGCGGATTTTATTCACATCAGCGGGAACATCTTTCAGCGGCATATTCCTCACACTCCTTCTAACCTCAGCCTGGATGGGCGGGGCCAACCTGCTGTAGTGCTGAATAAGCAAATATGTACTGTCAGTGTCAAAGCAAACTCTTGAATCTCCAATGACGTGATACATATTTTTACATAATTCATGTAATTATCGAAAACAGCAGCCGCTCTTCGTGATGTCATGTGGTTGAAGCAACACTGTATTCTAATAATTACAATAATAATAATAAAAAAAATGGTGCAACTGATAATCATGCTTGCTGTTGAACTGTGCAAGTATTGTTCTCTCATTTAATTGCAAAGCTTGGCTTAGAAACAAAAGCCCTACATGTGCAATTGTCAAATCACAACTAATCTTGTCCACCATTTATATGGAGGTGGAAACCTGTAATATTTTCACCTGACATTCATGTGAGTTTGTACATCAAAAACTTTCATAATTCATGTCTGTTTTTCAACCTCTCTTCATTCCTCAGAATTCAACAGGCTGTTGCTGTGTCTTTAGGAATGATATAGGCAAACGACTGTAGTGATACTCTTAATTAATTGTTAAGATAAGTTCTTTTTATAATCACAACATTTAGGTAGACACAGCCAAGCAAACGCTTCATGGGTTCGGATTCTAAAGACCTCATGTGTCAGATTAAGCACTAACAGAAGTGGAATAAACCAATCCCATTTGACTTACACTGAGTGGAAACAATACTTTAAGGCGAAATGTAACTCTAGCACTTCTGGACGTTCTAGCTACGTCACTGACTGGGAGTGTGAGTGGCAGTTCACCAAGATTCACTAAGAAAATGTGAACAGCAGGAGTGGGGTCTGGTTTTTTTTACAAAAAAAAATAGTTTCTGTACAAATACCAAAGAGAAAATTTGGAACCATATCAGAAAATTTTAAATATATAGTCCCTGTCCAAAGAAAAACCTGTAACAGAAACTTTACAGAAGTTCATTTCAATGTAAGACAATGGAGAGTTTATACAAAAAAAATTTGAAGCACTTTTATTGGCACATGCATCATGAAACACATGACAGTGCTGATAAGTTAATGTTTGTTAAAAAGTTTTAAATTGAAAAAAAAATCCTGAACAAAAACCACAAATATAAATGTGAATTACTGTTAGCTGAGCGCTAACATGCTACTAGAACAAAGTGGCCATATTAGCTCAGCAAAGTTCCTGGACACTCTATTAGCTGCTTGCTTTTTCAATGAATGCTGATGTCTGCGCCCACGACTGGGGTCTAAGGTAGACAGACGTCAGTTCAGCTACAGAACCTAATCCTCTCAGTTACTGTGTGACAGTGCTGTGTTTTGTCTGAACTTGTCACCAACACAGCGCCTTTACCAAACAACTGTCCCTACACTGACGGTAATCTGACCTTTTCTTTCCCCACAAAGAGTTTAGCTGGAAAGAAGGAGTTTAAACCCTCTTAGAAACATCGGTATATAATGAAAACGGCAGAATTCCGACTCATGAGTCCAGGAATGGATTAATTTTACTCTCCTGCATGAGCAACGTACAGCCTGCACCAGCCTGCCAGTGGTAACCTTACACTTTAACCAAAGTGTGCTAGCAGAAAGTAGAAAAGTGCACTTCCTCAAAAAAACACAGGGTGACTGTGCAACAGTTGTTAGGTGGTTGTTAGGGTGTTGCTAAATGGTTGGTGGTTGTTAGAATGTTATTAAATGGTTACTATTGTATTTCAGGTGGTTGCAAATGTGTTGGTAAGTGGATGCTGTGGTATTACAGGTGGGTATTACAAGTTGGTGCTACATGGTTGCTAATGTGCTATTATGGTATCCCAGGTGATTGCAAGGGTGTTGCCAGATGGTTGCAATGGTTGCCCACATGGTTAATGGGGTGTTACTAATAGTCTTCTATCATCATTTCACAAGCTGGGTTCAACTTTGGCACTCTGTTCATTCATATGGGGGAAAAGGTTTGGCATTTAAGGATGAGCTTACAAAAACTGTACATCTGATCAGCTATATATAAACAAAATAATTTCTGATCAGACCAGAACTCCAGAGTAAAATAGCTTATATCGCAAAAACTGTGGGGTGAGTTAAAAGACAAAAATCTGACAGAAAAAATAAAAAGATGAATAAGGGATGAAAACATGACCCATAGAGGAGAGAGGGTCAGTATGACTGTGAATTAGACACATAGAGGAGTGAGGGTCAGTATGACTGTGAATTAGACACATAGAGGAGTGAGGGTCAGTATGACTATGAATTAGACACATAGAGGAGTGAGGGTCAGTATGACTGTGACTTAGACACATAGAGGAGTGAGGGTCAGTATGACTGTTGATTAGACACATAGAGGAGTGAGGGTCAGTATGACTATGAATTAGACACATAGAGGAGTGAGGGTCAGTATGACTGTGGATTAGACACATAGAGGAGTGAGGGTCAGTATGACTATGAATTAGACACATAGAGGAGTGAGGGTCAGTATAACTGTGGAATAGACACATAGAGGAGTGAGGGTCAGTATGACTGTGAATTAGACACATAGAGGAGTGAGGGTCAGTATGACTGTGGAATAGACACATAGAGGAGTGAGGGTCAGTATGACTGTGGAATAGACACATAGAGGAGTGAGGGTCAGTATGACTGTGAATTAGACACATAGAGGAGTGAGGGTCAGTATAACTGTGGAATAGACACATAGAGGAGTGAGGGTCAGTATGACTGTGAATTAGACACATAGAGGAGTGAGGGTCAGTATGACTGTGAATTAGACACATAGAGGAGTGAGGGTCAGTATGACTGTGAATTAGACACATAGAGGAGTGAGGGTCAGTATAACTGTGGAATAGACACATAGAGGAGTGTGGGTTAGTATGGCTGTGGATTAGACACAGAGGAGTGAGGGTCAGTATGGCTGTGGATTAGACACATAGAGGAGTGAGGGTCAGTATGACTGTGAATTAGACACATAGAGGAGTGAGGGTCAGTATAACTGTGGAATAGACACATAGAGGAGTGTGGGTTAGTATGGCTGTGGATTAGACACAGAGGAGTGAGGGTCAGTATGGCTGTGGATTAGACACATAGAGGAGTGAGGGTCAGTATGACTGTGGATTAGACACATAGAGGAGTGAGGGTCAGTATGACTGTGGATTAGACACATAGAGGAGTGAGGGTCAGTATGGCTGTGGATTAGACACAGAGGAGTGAGGGTCAGTATGGCTGTGGATTAGACACATAGAGGAGTAAGTGTCAGTATGACTGTGAATTAGACACATAGAGGAGTGAGGGTTAGTATGACTGTTGATTAGACACATAGAGGGGTGAGGGTTAGTATGACTGTTGATTAGACACATAGAGGGGTGAGGGTTAGTATGACTGTTGATTAGATACATAGAGGGGTGAGGGTTGGTATGACTGTTGATTAGATACATAGAGGGGTGTGGTTCAGTATGACTGTTGATTAGACACATAGAGGGGTGAGGGTTAGTATGACTGTTGATTAGATACATAGAGGGGTGAGGGTTGGTATGACTGTTGATTAGATACATAGAGGGGTGTGGTTCAGTATGACTGTGGATTAGACACATAGAGGGGTGAGGGTTAGTATGACTGTTGATTAGATACATAGAGGGGTGAGGGTTAGTATGACTGTTGATTAGATACATAGAGGGGTGTGGTTCAGTATGACTGTGGATTAGACACATAAAGGGGTGAGGGTTAGTATGACTGTTGATTAGATACATAGAGGGGTGTGGTTCAGTATGACTGTGGATTAGACACATAGAGGGGTGTGGTTCAGTATGACTGTGGATTAGACACATAGAGGGGTGAGGGTTAGTATGACTGTTGATTAGACACATAGAGGGGTGAGGGTTAGTATGACTGTGGATTAGACACATAGAGGAGTGAGGGTCAGTATGACTGTGAATTAGACACATAGAGGAGTGAGGGTCAGTATAACTGTGAATTAGACACATAGAGGAGTGAGGGTCAGTATAACTGTGGAATAGACACATAGAGGAGTGAGGGTTAGTATGGCTGTGGATTAGACACAGAGGAGTGAGGGTCAGTATGGCTGTGGATTAGACACATAGAGGAGTGAGGGTCAGTATGACTGTGGATTAGACACATAGAGGAGTGAGGGTCAGTATGACTGTGGATTAGACACATAGAGGAGTGAGGGTCAGTATGACTGTGGATTAGACACATAGAGGAGTAAGTGTCAGTATGACTGTGAATTAGACACATAGAGGAGTGAGGGTTAGTATGACTGTTGATTAGACACATAGAGGGGTGAGGGTTAGTATGACTGTTGATTAGACACATAGAGGGGTGAGGGTTAGTATGACTGTTGATTAGATACATAGAGGGGTGAGGGTTAGTATGACTGTTGATTAGATACATAGAGGGGTGAGGGTTAGTATGACTGTTGATTAGATACATAGAGGGGTGTGGTTCAGTATGACTGTGGATTAGACACATAGAGGGGTGAGGGTTAGTATGACTGTTGATTAGATACATAGAGGGGTGTGGTTCAGTATGACTGTGGATTAGACACATAGAGGGGTGTGGTTCAGTATGACTGTGGATTAGACACATAGAGGGGTGAGGGTTAGTATGACTGTTGATTAGACACATAGAGGGGTGAGGCTTAGTATGACTGTGGATTAGACACATAGAGGGGTGTGGTTCAGTATGACTGTGGATTAGACACATAGAGGAGTGAGGGTTAGTATGACTGTGGATTAGACACATAGAGGGGTGAGGGTTAGTATGACTGTTGATTAGATACATAGAGGGGAGTGGTTCAGTATGACTGTGGATTAGACACATAGAGGGGTGTGGTTCAGTATTACTGTGGATTAGACACATAGAGGGGTGAGGGTTAGTATGACTGTTGATTAGACACATAGAGGGGTGAGGCTTAGTATGACTGTGGATTAGACACATAGAGGGGTGTGGTTCAGTATGACTGTGGATTAGACACATAGAGGGGTGAGGGTTAGTATGACTGTTGATTAGACACATAGAGGGGTGAGGGTTAGTATGATTGTTGATTAGACACATAGAGGGGTGTGGTTCAGTATGACTGTTGATTAGACACATAGAGGGGTGTGGTTCAGTATGACTGTTGATTAGACACATAGAGGGGTGGGGGTTAGTATGACTGTTGATTAGACACATAGAGGGGTGTGGTTCAGTATGACTGTGGAATAGACACATAGAGGAGTAAGTGTCAGTATGACTGTGAATTAGACACATAGAGGAGTGAGGGTCAGTATGACTGTGGATTAGACACATAGAGGAGTAAGTGTCAGTATGACTGTGAATTAGACACATAGAGGAGTGAGGGTCAGTATGACTGTGAATTAGACACATAGAGGAGTGAGGGTCAGTATAACTGTGGAATAGACACATAGAGGGGTGTGGTTCAGTATGAATGTGGAATAGACACATAGAGGAGTGAGGGTCAGTATGACTGTGAATTAGACACATAGAGGAGTGTGGGTTAATATGGCTGTGGATTAGACACATAGAGGAGTGAGGGTCAGTATGACTGTGGATTAGACACATAGAGGAGTGAGGGTCAGTATAACTGTGGAATAGACACATAGAGGAGTAAGTGTCAGTATGACTGTGAATTAGACACATAGAGGAGTGAAGGTCAGTATGGCTGTGAATTAGACACATAGAGGAGTGAGGGTCAGTATGACTGTGAATTAGACACATAGAGGAGTGAGGGTCAGTATAACTGTGGAATAGACACATAGAGGGGTGTGGTTCAGTATGAATGTGGATTAGACACATAGAGGAGTGAGGGTCAGTATAACTGTGGATTAGACACATAGAGGAGTGAGGGTCAGTATGACTGTGGATTAGACACATAGAGGAGTGAGGGTCAGTATGGCTGTGAATTAGACACATAGAGGAGTGAGGGTCAGTATAACTGTGGAATAGACACATAGAGGGGTGTGGTTCAGTATGAATGTGGATTAGACACATAGAGGAGTGAGGGTCAGTATAACTGTGGATTAGACACATAGAGGAGTGAGGGTCAGTATGACTGTGGATTAGACACATAGAGGAGTGAGGGTCAGTATGACTGTGGAATAGACACATAGAGGAGTGAGGGTCAGTATAACTGTGGAATAGACACATAGAGGAGTGAGGGTCAGTATGACTGTGGATTAGACACATAGAGGGGTGTGGTTCAGTATGAATGTGGAATAGATTTGGGGGGGATCTGCTCTAAGTACAGTTTGGTAGCTGTCAGGTAAAGAAAACCAGAGTGCATGTGGTTGTGAAACTGTATGAGACTCTATGGAAGGAAAGAAGCATTGAAAAAAACCCAACAACCTATAAGTTCAGGTCAGAATAAGATTGAATCTGTGCTCGGGGGTCTGTCCTGAGATAGCATCTGCAAAATGAGTCGAGAACAAGCACAGTAAACGGCTGTGCCATAAGAAATGAATAGGATCTCAAAGCGGGGTAAACGTATGAGGCTTAAGTGAGGCTGTAAACCAGTCATGTGATCATTTTAGGTGTACAGACGTACGTAAATGTCACGAGTGCACCGCGGGGAGAGAAAGAATATGTGAGAAAGTAGCACACAGCCGCTACAAATAAGTTCTGAAACTGCCACATGTTTATGTAACCAGTCGCTCCACATTATAAGAGCTCCATCTTTTCTGCTTAAGAAAGCATAAAACCTGACAAACTGCTCCCACTTGACGTGACAATAACCAGAGGCCTGAGAGAAACCCGCTGCTCACACTTCAGCACTCCTGCCTCCAAGACAAACGTTACTTGGTATGATGATATCATATATGATGTGATGAAGCATGTGCCTGTATGCGTGTGTGTGTGTGTTTGATGTTCTAATAAAGGGTCTTTTGTAAAGAGAGCACTCAGCCCTGCTGGGCACTGATACAGCAACACCCACCCCAAAAAAATCAGCACGCTCTATAAATACACCGCAGCAGAGACATCAGATCATCGTGTGTGTGTCCCTGCATGTCACTGTCTGAACGTTTAATAGGCTGCTGCAGGAGTTATTTCAACCCTGTATGCTGCATGACCAAAAGAAGAATGAGCAAGAATGCAAGCACACACACACACACACACACACACACACACACACACATATGACCAACATGTGACTGCAGATAGTGTATCAGTGGCATTCCTAGTACAGTACAGCCCTACCTACAGATTCAACTATTTCATAATAAAGCACTTACACAAACAATAACACCTCATTTACGACATGAAACACCAGGAGAAGCTGTTTTCTCCACCAAAAGGACATAGAAGTAACTTTAATAGACACTTAAAGGCCTTTAGAGACCTTAACCTCACTTCAGCCCTCAGAATTAAACAGGCTGCTTTTGTTTTCTATTCTGATTGGCTGCTCTGTATGGGGCCTCATTCAAAAAGAAGTCCGGACTGAAACTTGAAGGCAAATGGGTGGAGATGACTTAGGGTTGTAGGGCAACTTATTCTTGGAGAGCTTCAGAGTTTTCAAAAGTTTATTTCCGGCCTGCATCCAATAAACTGTCACGCCCCCAATTTAACTCTAATACATCTGAACCAGCCAATCAGGAACTTGGGAAGAGATCGATTAGCTGGAGCACATTGTGCTTGACTCTGCAGGAAAGTAGTTCTCCAGCAGGAGGATTCCAGACCCACAGGGCTTTGACAGTATGATTTTTTCTGAATGCAGTCATAAAGCAATAAACATACCCCTCTGCAGACTGGTGGTCTCAAGAGTGGTTAATGATGATGAATCTGGTTGAACTTTCACCAGCCAAAAAAAATAAAATCTAAAGTAACACAGGAATAAATAAATAAATGAATTAACTAATTCATAAATGAATAAAAGTAATGCTGGTAAAAAAAAGCCCCATTCCACATCACAAGACCACTGTACTGCTATTATCATTACAGCCTAGCAGTGTCCACTGCTGTGGGCTGATTATGAGGACATATTTAAATGTGTTAGTGTTTGTAACATCACAAAAACAATACATTTAAATAGTACAGTTTAAAAAATATTTCCATATTGCGTCACTGAATTATTAAAAATAGCAGTGAACGTCCATGGCATAAAGCACAACACTCATTTTTCAAGATGTCATCGGCCAATGTAGGGCTGCACCTAACAATTAATTTCTTAATCGATTAACAACTTTTTTTCGATTAGTCAATTAATCTAACGACTAATTTAACATCACTCTAATATGAGTGTGTTATGAATTAAATTTTTTATTATTATGTTATGGATTTGTATATATATATATATATATATATATAGAAGCACGCATGGCTATTCTAGACCTAATGTAATAAATGCTACCTTAAAATGCTCATGATCTAAAAATGGTCTACAAACTACACTCTAACTTTTCAAGTGACTACTACTGAAAGAAATGTCAACGATTGTTTGTAGCTGCAGCTTGCGCTCCAGATAAATCCATGCATTCAGTAGGCGTGGCCATCTTTGCGATGCATCGATTTCATCGACACGTGGCCCCAGCCCTAGGCCAATCTGCCTGAGAAAAGCAGTAACCTTTACATTTCACAGCTTAAGCAAACAGTAATACACACCTTTTATCAGGTGAGCAACAAAATGAAAAACTACCAACCTTACATAAAGTTAATCCAACCTCCTTTCTAGCCACCTAGTAAACCTTCTTCATCACTGAAATCAGTTGAACTGGTTTGAAATGATGTTGGTCAGTGTAATTCTGTGATATGAACAGTGCTGACTTACCAATACTGGCCCCTAAAGGCAGCATCTGTATTGGTGATGGAGAACCTGATACTTATGACTGACACCCAGAAGCAAACACACACACACATGCACACCAGCAGACAGAGCTTTACAGCATGAGCCCCTCACCTTCTTTCAGTAATCACTCATCTGCTGCTGTGTAGTCACTTGCAGTCTGAGTTAACGTTAGTCCAGACTGTTACTGAAGGAGCAAAAGGACCCAGCGGAACAATGATAGCCTTTAGCATTGATTTAGCCCTTAGCCAGCATAGCCCCTCCCAGCCTGCAGCGTGCCTCCAAGTAGGCTGTGAGCTGGATCACTCAGCAGCGGAGTCTCAAGGCTCATTGCTTCAACCACTTTGTAAAAAATGCTGAAAGTCAATGGCGTGATAAAAAAAGTGATATTTAATAAACTCTAGCAAAGTCTGACGCGTGAGTGAACACAAAAAACAACTGACTTGAGATATTTGGATATGAAACAATAGTTAGCTTCATGTCCCATGTACTCACACACACACACTACTGTGAAAGTCTTATGTTAATCCTACCAATAATTGATTTTAGCAGTAAAAGCACCAGATATCATTAAAACAGATGTGAATAAGCATAAATACAATATAAAGTAACATGAATGTCTTATTCTGAAAGAAGTAGATCATATCTTGAGCTCCAGTTTGAAGAACAAAGTGTAGTTCCAGATTTCTCCTGGACGCTCCAGACATTGTATGAATGTATTAAGTTCATTTAGCAGCAACCTTGATTTAGCTTAATGAAGTACTGAGCAGTCAAAGCAGGTATTAGATGAGAACTGTAAATAATACTGGGTTGTTTCCACAAGGAGAAGCTTGGAAAGGGTTAAACAAACATGCTGACATATGTAAAAGTAATACTTACTGTATTAATACAAAATAAAATGTTTCACTGAGCAAATGAAAGTTTTCTGTCTGAAAAAAATAGCTTTTTGTCCTCAAGTGTCTGAAACATTTGCACTATACTGTATACATTAAATATGGATAGTAAATAAATGTTTTAATAAATGGAAAGCCATTTAAATGTATATATATAGACAGTATTGGTATCAGTATTTGCACCTATATATTAATGTATTAATTATTAATATATTAATAATATTAATCAAGTATCAGCATCAGAAAAAAAGTGGGATTGATGCAACTCTAGATACAATATGAGTGTTGTGACTGGTTGTTTCATACTTGCCACTCTTGCAGGCGAGTATCAAGTCGGTTGCAGGATGCTTTACATGTTATCAAGTCCGGTTTACATTCATGTGGGTCAATTTTGCACATAAGCTGGATGGAAGTTGCACTGTGCCAAGCCTGGGATTTTAAAAACATGACTAATCAACCATCGGCGTATTTGGTTGTAAAGAAATCGGAAACAGTCATAAAAGATTCATGCTTGCTGCACGTCTACTATTCTGTAATGCTAAATGAGTTTCTGCACTGCACTGTGCATAAGCTCCTCTACTGTACAACTTTAAACTCAATCTTAAAGCAAGCTCTCCAACGGCATCCTTCAGTTTCTACGAGCGTCTCTCCTCATTTCTGTTTCTAAGCCTCTCTATATCTCTCCCTCTGTTTTTGTTTCAATAACATGACTACAGGCAGTAAAACCTACAGACAGTGTGTGATATGGCCATAGGGCAGGCCCGGCGGCTCCCGAGAGATCCTCATTACCGCACACACCCACGTACATACGTCTGAAACAATAAGGGGCTTATGTTCTCCGTTTTCATCTGGCAATGGAGGCTACGAGACGGCAGAGGAGCAAGAACGGGACAAATGGACAATTAGCTGAAAAGAACAGAGAGAATGGGCGTAGTGATTAAAAGAGCGGTCAGTCTGCGCTACACAGGGAGCCACTACTGTAACTAATGTGAATCAATCAGTAACATCATGCATATGTTGCCATGGCAAACTCCACAATGGCGGAAATGGCAGTAAAAAAACAAGTAAATGGAAGTGGAGCCTGGTTTATTTTTATCATCAGGTACCAGCTATGTACACTATGTGGACAAAAGTATTGGGACACAATTCTTATTCACTGAAATCAGGAGTTTCTTACAGTCCTATTGCCACAGGTGTATGAAATCAAGCAGCTAGCCATGCAGTCTGCCTGTATAAACATCTGTGAAAGAATGGGTCACAGAGCAGTGCTGCTGACGGCTGAGGAACATGATATGTAAAAGACTCTAGTGCTCTACTGGTTCAATAACTGCTCTGGCATTAACATCAGCACAAAAACTGTACACCGGGAGCTTCCTGGCATGGGTTTCCGTGGCTGAGCAGCTGCGCGCGAGCCACACATTTACATTTACAGGATTTTGGCAGATGCTCGTATCCAGTGTTAATTTCGTTGACAAACTATTTTCGTCATAGTTTTCGTCAATTAACCATTTTTTCATTAGGAAAACGAGACGATAACGAAATAAAAACTACATAACATGATTAAAAACTATGCTAAAATTGATTGACATTTTAGTCAACAAATAAAAACGAGACAAAAATGTTTGGCATCCAATCAGAACTGATTTAGTTTTGTGAAAGGCAGGGACAAGTTAGGAAAACATCCAATCATAACTACTTCGGCGTATATGGAGAGGCGGGACAAGCCGAGTAGCCGTCAATCAAACGCACATTTACACAAATTTGGTCTAAACCCGGGAAGACCAAACGAGCCTGTGCCCTGTCGTTACTAAGGTTGGAACTAAGTTATCTAGACAGTGTCAGCAGAGAGAAAGAGAGTTTAGAGTTTGTGTTTAGAGAAAATCACCACCACGCTGGACATGCTAACGCTAGCTTAGCCTTGCTTAATCCTAGTCCTGAAAACACACTGCCCTGTAGAGTTTAGAGCGTGTCCTGCTGTAAACGCTGTATTAACTAGTTGGATTATGTATTTGGGGAAACTAGCTAGCTAACTCCAGCTATCTGCGTTTGATGATCATGTCCCAAATCTCTCCATACACACTAGAAAGGGCACGAAACAGATTAGGTAGTTTTATTTACAATTTATTAGTGCTTGTAATGTGCAGTGTGTATCTCTAGTGAACACTGTGATCTAGAGATGTGGCAGTTTTCCATTCATTGATTTACTGTTATGCTGAAATTTATTTGAACTGCACAATTAAAAATATTTTAATAGCAAAAAATGATAAATGCAATTAATGTAGATTAGTTAACCACAGAGCATTTAATTTAATTAGATTGACAGCACTAGTAACTATTATTAAATAAATAAGATAAATAAATAAAAAGGTGATACAAGGATAAATTTTCTCTTCTTTACTTTGCAGTTACGGAAGACCTCAGATGTTGTTGTTTGTTAAATCTGTTTGTGTGTGTATTGGTCTTTCAAACATGAATAATATTCCATAACAGGTTATTAAATGTTTAATTTCGTGTAAGAGAATATAATGACTTAAATAACTGAAGAAAAAGCATTTACATTTTATACCCTTTATATTTTAGTCGACTGAATTAACTGTAGATTTAGTCTAGACTATATTCTTATGATAATAATAGTCGACTAAAACTAGACTAAAACTAAAAACAATTCAGATGACTAAATTATGACTTAAACTAAATGATATTTAAGTCAAAAGACTACAACTAAAACTAAATCAAAATCAAAATGAACACTGCTCATATCCAGAGCAACAGTTCACCTGTACACAGGTGGGTGAAGGTAGTGTTAGGAGTCTTACCCAAGCACACTTATTGGTATAGTGTAAGGATGGGAACTGAACCCCAGTCTACAGTATGGAGGCAGCGGTGTAACCCACTACACCATACCAGCCTTACATCACCAAGCACAATGACAAGCATCAGACAGAGTGGCGTAGCACGCCGTCATCAGACTCAGGGGAATGAGTTCTATAGAGCCAATCACTCTTCCCAGCAGTCTGTTGGATGAGTCTGGGTTTGGCGAATGCCTGAAGTATGCTGCCTGACTGAGTGTGCGCTGGCGACTGTATATATGCGACTGCTGTAGGTTTGTGGAAAAGTAGAAGAAGTATACATCTAATTTTAAATAGTCATTGAAATATTCCATTAAGAGACACAGTCGTTGTTGTTAACCCTTAAAAATGTCCTAATAAAGCCCTTTAAAAGCTTAGAACGCAGTAGTTATTTAATAACTACTTTAATGTAGTTAGTACAGTGAGGAATTGAAGTTCGGACCCAAGCTTGCAGTTTAAAGGGTTAATATTACATGCTATAAATTAAAAGCTTAATTTGAAAATGAATATAAATCCATACAAACTCAGCGAGCAATGCTGGAATATTTGTTTTACGTCGCTTCAGGGATCAGATTGCAGTTCTATTTGACAAATAACTTAGAAAATTTGCCACGTCTCACTTTGAAGACTGCAGCGTCTGCAGAGAACAGTCCTAGCTCAGGCTGTCGTGCCTAGTTTATAGCTCCTTTTCTGTCTGTTCTACTTGAAGTTTGGCACTTTGAGCGTCCAGTGAAAGATGTGCACTGGACTGGTCCAGAACCACACAGCCAAAATCTGAGTCAGCAAGAAGGATGTTTCTCTCAAACACTCACAAACGCACGCCCTCGCGTCTGTGGGCTGCACCGCTCCCAGAGGGTTACTGTGCACACGCTTGGGCTGCATGACCTGGATGACTGTATTGTGATCAAATTGCAACACACTGTGATTTCGACTCGCATTAAAGGGCCCATATCACTGGAAACTGAACTCTCATATATAAACTCAAAACAAAGCTCTTTTACACATGACTGTCGTTACTAAACTTCATATCTCCTGTAAATGGTAACTTTAAAGGAGAGGAAAAAAAACATACTTTGCTTTTAATGTAAGTCAATGGAACCAGAATTTTCCACAGGTCATTTTGGGCCATTTGTTTTGGTTAATTCAGATTCAGTAACAGGTATATATATATATATATATATATATATATATATATATATATATATATATATATATATATATATATATACACACACACACACACATCATCTACAGAGCACAATTACTGCCTGTTTGCCAAGTTTAACACATTTGGGCTGAAAAAATCTACCATAAAACAAAATGTGGCCTGCGCAAAAGTTCTAGCATATATATATTATGTATTTAAATGCTTGTATGCCAGCAAACATATATAAATTGTGCACAAAAGCATCATATAAAGTGTTTTTTTATCTGTAGAAAATATGTTAACCTGTGTTCACTTAGAAATAATAAACAAAACAGGTCCTTTTATTGGATGCATTAATTAGCATAAGATTATACATTCCCAATGCATATACAAAAAGGCAAACAGTGAAAACACACCGATCTATAGTAGGAAAAATATTATATAACTATAGTCATTTAGCATTTCTTGCACTTGGGGAAAAAGGCTGACACTAAACTTAATGAAGGCTGTTTGGAACATAAAAACCAAAACACTGGTCAGGATTCTCACAGCAAACTATAAACCGTTCAGTTACTGGTTAGAGGCTCGTGAGCTTATTGTGATATCAATATTATGAAGGCTGATACTGTTATGATGATAAATAAGCATTATACCCATCAGCCCTAATATAGAGCTTCATATGGCAGCTGTTGGGGAAAAACTCAGAAATGGTAACTTTATATTTCTGAGTTTATATTTCTGAGGGAAATAAAAACACTGAAGGGAAGTTAATGGAACCTTAATGGAACCACAGCTGTATAACTTCCACACACATCAGAGCGTGGCTGGCATTTTCAAAATAAAATAAATGAAAAAAAATAATAATAAATGAATGAATAAATAAGTACACAACAGCAAAAACCAAGATATAGGTTTTGGTGCCGGTAAGTACATCAAAAGTTTGGGTGCACCTGATCAACTGACATTGATTTCTATGTAATTTTTTTAAAAGGAAAGGCGAACACATCCTCTACAGAACATGATTACTGCCTGTTTGCCAAGTTTAACACATTTGGGCTGAAAAAATCTACCATAAAACATATATATCTTATGTATTCCAATGCTTGTATGTCAGCAAACATATAGAAATTGTGCACAAAAGCAACATATAAAGTGTTTTATCTGTAGAAACTTGTGTTCACTTAAAAATAATAGACAAAACAGGTCCTTTGATTGGGGGCGTTAATAAATGTGCATAAGATTATACATTCCCAATGCATATACAAACAGGCAAACAGTGAAAACATACTGATCACAGGTCATTTAGCATTTCTTGCACTTGGGGAAAAAGGCTGCCGCTAAACAGATCACTCAAAATGCTTTTGAACTCAATCAATCCTCTAATAGTAACATCAGTGTTGCTCTGAACGGATTAGGAATCGCTGACCTTAAACGAGTCACACGCGTCGAGATAAACGAGTCTAATAAGCAGACAACCTGTCAATCATCTACTAAGACCCTGGCATTTACATTCACCACACGCGGGCACACGCGCAGACAGAGAGAAGAGCACACACGGCTGCTGTTTGTAGCAGGTGGGCTAAAGTCTTCTTGCTGTTTACATCAGAAAGTTAAGCAACGTGAGAAACCCGTCTCCTCTACCGAAGCAGTTAATGAAGTCACTGAATCACATCCTGCGCTTGCAAAATCAAATCAAGCTGAATGGCTCCAAACAAAACCTAATTGCTTTTGAATTGAATCGCCCATCACTGGGATCGGATTAAGGCAAAGATTTACGGCCCTAATAACGGATGATTCAAACGGAAGAAAAGGCCTTGAAAAGAAGGACTGGGCTCCTTTTGTTTTACTATAAGGATCCACAGATGAGGAATCGGACACAGTTGGGTGTAAATGGTGAGCGGTAGCTGAGTGCATGCATCTGTATTTCAGTTCTGCTGCTAAATATAAGCTATTTGAAAATATCACAAGAGGACATGAAGCTCAATAGTAGAGCAGTATTGTTTGGATGGTGGATCATTCTCAGCACTACAGTGACACTGACATGGTGTGTTAGTGTGTGTTGTGCTGGTGTGAGTGGATTAAACACCTCAGTGTCACTGCAGGACTGAGAATAGTCCACTAACCAAAACTATCCAGCCGACGGCGTCCTGTGGACAGTGTTCTGATGAAGGACTAGAAGATGACCAACACTACCTGAGCAGCAACAAGTAAGCTAGCATCTCTGACTTTACATCTACAAGGTGGACAAACAGGTTGTTTGTGGAGAGGACGGTGAGTGGACAAGGCACTGCTGCGTCTGATCCATTCGCACCAGCACAGTACACACTGACACTTCACCACCATGTCAGTGTCACTGCAATGCAGAGAATGATCCACCATCCTAAGAACACCTGCTCTGTGGTGGTCCTGTGAACAGGGTAATAAGCAATGTTGGGGTAATTACTCAAAAAAAGTAATCCATTACTGAGTACTTATTACTCATTGAAAATTGTAATGGGATTACTTTACTCATTACATTATTCTATTTCTGGAATATGTAATCTAATACCTCATTACTTTTAAGTTACATCCTGAAACCTATTCAAATGTACTGGAATCAAATCTACAAACATATCTGGAAAGTATACATCAACTAATCTTTCAATATCCATCCATCCATCCATTATCTGCCACTTAATCCCGCTAGTCAGAGTCCCAGGGGGAGGCTGGAGCCAATCCCAGCGTCATTGGGTGAAGGTGGGGTACACCATGGACAGTTGGCCAATCCATCGCATGGCCAACACTCTCTCACGCCTACGGGCAATTTTTTAGAGTGACCAATCCACCTATCATGCATGTGTTTGGACTGCGGGAGGAAACCGGAGTACCCGGAGAAAACCCACTCAAGCACACTTATATATTAATTTAGGAACAGATTGTATCAGTAGTACAAATTTACATACAGAACAAAGACCTTTACACAGTCATTTGGCAGATGCTCCAATCCAAAACTTAAAACTTGACTTAACAAATGATGCAACTAAAGCCAAAGCAACATAAAAACCTGGAGATAGTGTAGCAGCACAAGAGAGTCATGATACAGCTTCATCTAGGTAAACTATAAACACAAGTGTAGCTATTGAGGATAATGAATTAAGTGTGGCTTGCTTTTAGCAGTAAGTGAACAAAAGAACACAGAGCTTCAATGAAAATGAAGAGAATTGAGACAAATCACTGTCAGTGTTGCAAAAGAAACTGGTTATTTGTAATCACAGTTGAAAATAGCCCTACAAATATACACAGTCGAGTCCCATTATTATGACCACTTCCTACTTTCAGCAAGGTGTAGGTGGCAGTGTTATGGTCTGGGGAATGTTTTTATGGCATTCTCTGGGCCCACTCCTCTGTGTGGAAGGCACTCTTAACAGATTTGGGTATAAATCCATTCTTGCAGATCATGTACACCCATGCATGCTGATTGTCTTCCCTGGGGTGGATGGGATCTTCCAGCAAAACAATGCATCAAGTAACACAGCTAGAAATGTCCCACATTGGTTGGAGGAGTTGACTTCCAAACACTACCCTGGACCCACAATTCCCCAGTCTTGAATCCAATTGAGCATCTGTGGGATCACCCTGTGGATCCCCCTTCACTGTCCTGCCAATAGCTATGGCATGCACTGCTGTCATGCTGATATCTTACAGAGCCTTCCAGTCCATCTAGCTGCTGTCTGTGGTTACTCTGGATATTAGCTGCTGGTCATAATAATGGGACTAGACTGTGTTTGAGCAGAGCTGCCCAACTACAAACACACACACAGAGCAGTCCTCATAGGCTAAATGGTTAGCCACTTCTGAAGGGGGCAGTAATGGGTGCTAGCAGATGCTGATCTAAAGCAATGAACAGTAAATCATGGAAAAGGTCACAACCTCTAAACCTTCTTCAGCAGCTGAGTGACCTCACGGTCAGCACAGATGTTCACGCTCCATTCCAAGATAAGATAAGGTACCAGGCTGCAGAGATGGAGAGAGGCAAACAGAAAAAGATGGACTGATGGATGGAGACAGAGAGCAAAGAGAGCGGGAGAGACCGCAGATGAACTGGAGCAGAATCACACTGGAATTCCCAGATGGCCAGGAAGCCAGGAGGTGCTGGAGATCCAGAGTAGCGTACAATATTCCAGTAAGGCCCGTCACTTAAGCCTAACAGAGTCTTACAACGTCAACTCACTTAAATTCCTCCCAACATCAAAAGCCAGGATTCATTCAAATCCAGCAGTACAGAAGGAAGTAATCAAGACAGTACACATGCCCTGGCTCTGAAAAGATTCATTACTTGGGATCAGAAGTGTTTCCTGTTTCTTCTGTACAAATTTCTCAGGAATTGATCTTTTCTGCAAGCACGGAGTGCGTTACTGTAAAACACTCATCCCAAAGATTTCTGTTTGGGCCATTGCTCAGGAATTGTGCTAGCTGAAGCCCACTGTGGATTAGCTCTTTCAGTTGATGACGGATGAAACGACCTCTTAATTCCATGCACTGCCTGTAGCCAAACTAAAAAAAACAAATAATGGTCATAATGGTGATAAATATCACTATTTGTTTAATAGTCACGAGTACCAAGCAGAAAAAAAACTAAGTACACGCAATCCTTATTGGTACGACCAGTCAGCACCAACTTCAGTACTGTCTTCAATTAAATGTTCCTAGATTAAATGAATAGACTTATATAATAGAAGTTCCCATTATACTCCAAGGAGCATAGCTTAATGACCAGACTCATCATAATGTTACACCACCATTAAGATATTAAGACATTAAGACCACCTCCTTGTTTCTACACTCACTCTCTAGTTTATCAGCTCCAATTACCATTAGGCAGAACTTCACAGTCCATTTGTTTCTCTGTATACTATTCTACCCTGTTTTTTATTGGTCAGGACCCCCAAAAGTACCACCACAGAGCAGGTATTATTCTCAGCACTGCAGTGACACTGATGTGGTAGTGTGATAGTGTATGTTGTGATGGTGCAAGTGGATCAGACACAGATGTGTCCGCTCACTGTCCACTCTTATTAGGCTTGCTCATCTTGTGGGTCCACTGTGTAAAGTCAGGGATGCTGGCTCAGTCATCAGGACGCTGCCCACAGGCTGGATACAGTAGTTTTGATTGGTGGACTATTCTCCGTCCAGCAGTGACGCTTAGGTGTTTAAACTCTCCAGCAGCACTGCTGCGTCTGATCCACTCAAACCAGCACAACACACACTAAAACACCACCACCACCACCATGTCGGTGTCCCTGCAGTGCTGAGAATGAAAGTGTGCAGAGAAACAGATGAACTACAGTCTGTAATTGTAGAACTACAAAGTGCTCCCACATGGTAAGTGGAGCTGATTAAATAAAGGTGGTGTTCGTAATAATGTGGCCGGTCCAGCTTATTAAAACACACTTGACTTGAGGCCAAAACCTTCCAATATCAATCAGTTAACAAGCATTGTAGCCCACCAGTCATTAATAAGTCTGAAATTCTTCCACACAGCAAGCTTCAGTAATGAATGAGGTCAATACAACTAACTACACAAACCAAATATTAATATATTTATTAGAGATTGACAAGCGTGCGCTGCTTACAGACTAGAGCTGCAGCAAGAACAATCCACTGCTCTCCTGTCTGTCAGTTAACCTTTAAAAAAAATAAAAAGCAGAACAGAAGCTTTAAATTCAGTGGAATATGGGACAAAGACTACGATCAAAGCAAAGGCAGGTTAACGATTTCATTAAAACAGCCTTTGTTTTAACTACAAATACAACCGCGGTCTATCTGAGCAGTTACAACTGCCAGGTTCAGTAGCTCTGTGGACAAACAGGTATATGATGCAATGACGACAGGAGGAATTCTCACCTGGTCAGAACTGTTTGCAGCGCCTAAAACAATTCAATGCCTCTGAAAGCTCGCTTAAACGATATGGTTCTGGACATACTCCCTGATGCCTAAGGGCGTACTCCCACTAGGCTCTGTGATCGAGGCCCGAGCACGGTTCCCTGCCGAAGCCCGGTTCGTTTGACTAGTGTGATCTCTCTGAACCGTGCCCAGCTTGAAGAGGTGGGCCAGGGCACGATTTGCTTGGGCTCAGTTCACTTTTAGTGTGAGCGCTATACATGCCCGCGCCCGCTTGGAGCCTCTTGTGATTGGTTCATTTTGCTAGAACTCAAACATGACGTCAGTGATGCGACGCTCATGTTAAATAATCGTGAACTCCATCCTGTTGTGCTCGGGCACGGATTGATAAAGGCAGTGTGAGTGCAGGCCAGCGAGGGAGTGGGGAGGGGGGATAACCGGGCCCCAGCACGGAATGAGCAAACCGGACCTAGCGTAAGTACGCTCTAAGACCAAGGTACGAAATGCAGGGGGCCCTGGGGGGTCGGGGACCTGCTAATTAGTCTCTTTGATACCCTCAGAAGTGTCAGAAGCAAAATTCGGAAAAGTGGGGCCACCAAAGATGCAGCGCAGGGGACATTTGTGTTGCCAGTGAGGACCCTGCTTACATCAAGCACAGAGACTGGTTGCCTGTAGATGTTCATCATGTAATGCAGGCCTGGGAAACATACCAGAGAGTGTAAAGTTGAAAGTGACGTTGTTTTTCCACTCCACCATAGCAGGAGCTCCAGGAACCACACAGTAATAGTGTGCACACCTTTTCTGTCTTGTATGACCTTCTATTGCTTTTGCTAGAAATAAATAAATACGTGTAAAAAGCTTTCTTTAGTCACCTTTAAGAGGTACTTTGGTGCTTTTTTCATAAATAATTACCGGCTATGATGAGAGTATATTTAAAGCAGCATCTAAACTCTATGTTTGGTAGATTAGTTCTTTGCTGTAGCAATACTTCTTGGCAATAAATCTTATACTGTTGGAAAGCCTGTTAATTTCCTCTTTAAATGGTGCCACATGAGTGTGTGGGTTGCACCCATGGAAAATTTGCCACATCCTCTCTGCCAATGCCAAACAGCTTATTCTGCCATTGACTTGTCTGGTGTTTGGTGGACTGGATGATTGAACAAATTATTCATTTAGCAGCAGCGTGTGGATGAACCATACACAGCCACAACAGCCTGGCACCTCCTAATCATGCTGGTCACCAGCCTGGTCACACACTGCTGTGGGATGGCCTCCCATTCTTTCAGCAGTATTAGTCGCAAATCAGCTAATCATCCCACAAATGCATGTTCCTTACAAACGTGGCACCATTTAAAGAGAACAGGCTTACCAACGGTATAGGATTTATTGCCGAGAAGCATTGTTACAACAAAGAAATAATCCATCAAACACAAATGTCCTTACTTTTTGTGCTAAGTTTAAATATGATCTGAAGGCCCATGAAAAGACAGTTAATTACTGCCGCAGGAAAAAGACAGGATAGATTGTTTTATCTGTAGTTGCTCATTCATACTGTATGACTACCTATGGATTCAATGCTCTGTGAATTGTATGTCTAGGGATGGAAGAAAATGTTTTGGGCTGCCGCTATCAATTTTATTAGTAACCAAGTCATCTACAAAGTACCTCACCTGCTACAACCTACCCCTGAATTCCTCTAGTCTGTACCCCTTTAGTCTCGGCCATGAATGCTCCACCCACATGCAGATGGAGGATCTGATATAATATGGCTACACACAGCCAGGCTGATCTGTGTGTGTATATTAGGGGTGTGGCATATCGTATCGTACACAATAATATCGCCAACGTTTTTCAATAACGTGGACGATATTAGACCCTGAAATATCGTGCCATATCACCCATCCCTAATTATCACATCAGGTACCACTTTTTACTGTTTTTAGCAAAAGAAAATTCACACTTTTCTCATTTCCCATTATATATCTACTAGAGACAGATTTTATCTGTTCAGTATCATTCACTTTACTTCAGTCCTGGATATATGGAGATATTTGGAGTGCATTATTTAGTATCATGACATTCTAGTTCATTGACTTCTGTTACAATCTGATGAAAATTATTGTATTTTTTAATATCTCAGTTAGGAGTGTGCTATATCATATCGTATGCAATAATAAAATTTAATTTTCATTTTGTTGCAGTAGTGTATTCTTGATTTTTTTTTTTTATTCAATGTTTTGTTATATCGCCAAGAGTATTGTTATTACAATATTATTGCAGGGCCATATCACCCACCCCTAATATATATATATATATATATATATATATATATATATATATACACACACACACACACACACACACACAGCAACAGATTCCATTTCGAAATTTCATTCAGGGAAGTACGCAAGAGGAAGAAACCTCTTTCACAATACAAAAAAAGGATGGACGTGTAACAGAGGCTTGAAGTAAGCGTGTGAGTGTGTGTGTATAGAGAAAAGGAAAATGGGAAGTTAAATGAAAATCACTAGCGCAAGTCCTCTGTTTTGAGAACCAATGCCACAGCTCCATCTCCACCATTTCAATAGTCTGAATTAAACCATACATACAGACCACCATCACAGCTTTTCACGTTCCTCCAACCCACCCGTACCAGCATACAGCTTCTCTTGCTTTGCGCTGTATTACTTCCTATATGTTACTTCCATGGATCTCTAAATGAAATGAAGAACATGAATCATAACCGGCCTGATTTCCTGCAAACCCCATGACACAACCACTTCCCAACGCTTCTTCACTGAACATCGTGTGCAGTCGCGGCCTGGTTTTAAGGACGCCAGGCCTAGCGCTCTTTCGCTCACCGTGGACTGCTATTTTCGGGCTGTTTATGGAAAAACATTCCTCGTTTCCGCACTTTCAGGAATCCATTAGTGTTCGATAACAACGACAGCTCGTAAGACTGCACGCATGACACACTGGCCCAGTTCTAGGGAGTCCCCGCACTCTTCCTGAAACACAAAAAAACCACCACCGTACCGGGAAAATTACTCCGGAGATACACTCGGAACTCATAACATCCCAGCTGGACGTGTGTGCGATCATCTCTGTGGAGACTTCATGATGCTCATCATCGAGGAGTAGAATTTCAACATAACTGAAATTAGGCTCACACTGAGTGTTTCCAATGAAGTGGATCATAAATCATGTGGCAGTGATTTAGAGCTAAATGGGATTTGTTCTGTTGTTTGACTGATATGGGAAAAATGTAGCGTAATAAAAACCTTTGCAAATATCAGGAAACACCAACAATTACTGATGCGGCTTTCGTGCAGGCAACAAATGATTACAACACATGAAATAACTAAATAAATAAATAGGAAAATAATCAGTTAAAAGCTTCTTATAGATTTACTCTGAGCTTTTGCTTGGGCTTTTCTAGACACACAATTTAGCTCTGTTAACTAATTTCTAGTGTGTCTTATTAATTTGAGACTCAATGTCTGCATATCCATCCATCATCTTCCACTTTATCCCTCTAGTCAGGGTCTTGAGGGGAGCTAAAGCCAACCCAGCATCATCAGGCGAAGGCGGGGTACACCATGGACAGGTTACAAGACCATTGAATGGCCAACACATACTCATGCATACACTCACACCTACGGAGTGACAGATCAACCCAATATGCATGTGTTTGGATGTGTGGAGGAACCTGGAGGAAACCCACTCAAGAACAGTGAGAACATGCAAACTCCACACAGACCGGCCTGGGAATCGAACCCAGATCATCTTGTTGTGAGGTGACAGTGTTAACCACTACACCACCGTGCTGCCCTAGCTGCATATCGTCACTGTCCAATGAAAAATAGTAACTTTACAGAAGAGGCCAAAACAGTCTTAGCTTTCAATGAAAGTCAATGGAACCAGACTTTTTTCCAAGCTATTTTGAAGCCTTTCTATTGGTCCTTTCATCATGGATTTTTTACATAATGTAAACGACAGCTGTCATGTTCAAATGATGTGAAAAAATTAAAATCATCATACGTGTTTTCCATTGGACAGCAACAATATCATATAAGCTATTCTATTCTGTTATCTGATGTGTCCTATTAACAAACAGTCAGCCCACCATTTAGAGTTGAGTAAAGTCAGATTACGCTCTGTAAAGAAGAAGGGATGCACAACAGTACAGGGCTGTTTAATAATCTGGCATCGAACAGCTGTTTAAATCTGACGGATGTTTCTAACCAGTATTTGTTGATGTGTTCACTGTATTCTGGAAGTGCATGTTTAGGTGATTAGGTGGGATTCTTTTGCTAAAACACACTGAGGTATCCGACACAGCAGCTAAGGGGGCTCTCAGGAGGAGCCACACTCCCAGTTTTGAAAGGGAACGTTACTGTTGCTGCTGTTGTTACTGATGTTGATATTTTGATTAGCTTAAATGTGTTGCCCGGGTCAATGTGTCTCAGGCGGGTGGGCTTTATAATGTAACTAGTGGTTAGGAGGCCTGCCCTCTTCAAATGTCATGTCCTACCATGTTACACACTGTTTTGTGTTAAGGTTAGCGCTGGTCTGGCCATTTTTGGTTTCTTGCTGAGGCGCCTGTTCAGTGAAAGAGAATTTACCTTCACATGCAATGTTTTGTGCGTCGTGTTCAGTACAATGGCACAATATCGGTTCTACTCGTTCTCCTGCACCAAAAGAAAGAAATGTTTCTTCATAATCCTAATGAGAGACTCCAAATCGCAATTGGAAGATGAGAACCCTCGAGAGAAGGTGGTCTCGGTCCAATTCCAAACTAACTCCAGAGCGGTTCGTTTGTGGTGAGAACATGATCCGACCTCGATCCGACCCAAGTATTAGGTGTACTCCACAAGTTTGATCTAAACATCTCCTGCAGCCAGGTGTGCTTTGCATTCTGGGATGTGGCAGATGGTGTAAACAGAGAACTGGAGAACTGTAGCAGCTAACAGGGCGAGGACAATGAAGCGAGGTCTCTCTTGGACTAGCAGTGAGGGACGTTGCCTATTTGATATTTGCAGTGAATTCGGCATTCAGCAGGTGGACTGTAGTTTGGTATATTATCAGATTATTATTACAGCTATGAACAAGATAATAGCTCTGACCAATCAGAGGAGACGACGTGCTCACGTTGTTTGTTGGGGAGCATTTTGGTGCGTTTCGGTTTTTGCCTGTGTGAAAACAAACTTAACCGAGGAGGAAACGCTCCAAGTAAACAAACTCATTAACTGATCTGGACCAGTGAAACGAACTAAAGGTGTGAAAACACCCTACGACTCTTAATGTGGAAACAAATTTGATTCACGTTACTTACATTGGCAACACATTTACAACGGCTACATTTTAAAGGCTAATTTGGCCCATTTAAGAACAAATAACGTTGTTCATACTGCAACTTATAATAGACTAATAGACTGTGTGCTATTTTCAGTCCATTGTAATTGACCATTAGCCAATTTGCCTGCGAAGAAATTGAAACTGGCAATAAAAATTCATGATCAGTGCAGACGAATGCTAATCCAGAGGTATTTCTATATGTTATACTTCTTCAGAGTAGGCAACCCTCCCGCGCTGGCTGAAACACTTACGCTCTCTTGCAAAACTTTTCATTAAACTCATGGGTGGATATAAGTATCTGAACGTACAGTGAGCAGGTTGCTTATTGGAGCGATAGCAGGTGGTTCGTGTAGCTTATTGGTTGTCAATAGAGAGAGACTCCGCCCACTGTATGTGATTTAAGACTTCACTTGTTTCAAACTCTGCATACGTGGATGACAAGACTCAATTCGTTGTTGGGCGTTTCTTGGAACCCAAATGCTGCAGATGAGGCAATGAAGAGGAACGTGATTAAGATTAAGAGCCATGTGGTTAAGCAACTCGTTAAAACGTTCTTCACTTTCAATGTAAGTCAATGTAAACAGGATTTATTCCAAGTGATTTTGATGCATTTCTATTGGTCCACTCATCATGAAACCGATTTTTTTCATTTGTTTCAGTTTTTAAGCAACTTGTTAGAATGCTGCGATTCATATTTGAAATTTGGAAACTTCTGATTTCTAGAAAGTTTATAATTGAATGCTCCATGAAGTTGGACTTTAGGAAAGTCATGTACAAAGTCTCACATATTGAATTCTGGAGAAATGTAGACTATGCTATAGCTACGGTTCCACCAATCTATCTGATCTTCTCCTCGCAGTGGTTTTCTGGAGCTGCATCAAACGTCTCCTCATATCTTTTCCTCTTGGTCGTTCTGGTCTGTTTTACTTGGACCACCTGCATGGTTGGAGCTGCAGCAGTGGCAGCGAGATGAGCCATTATTTACCATCCAAAATTGTGATGGTATCTTCTTAATAACAGAATTAAATACTATCGATTGGTATCTGTATCGATATTAACTTATATATTTCTGCTAAATACATCAGACGTCCCATATCAGTGCACCCCTAGTTGAAAGGCAGCAGTCTACCTGAGTTGAACCACTGGTTTCCCTTTTAAATGTAAACCCAGCTGCAGTAAATCTACCAACAAAATCAAGTGTGCAAAAATAGTTTTGGTGTAAAAAAACAAAAAGGTTCCAAATCAGTCCAAAAAAGCCGGGATGACCTTTCAGCGCCGGCTCTGCAAGCGAAATTGATTTGGGCGTGTGAAAAACTGCAGAACGCACTGTGACAAGAGTAAAGGCAATCTTCTGAGCACAATAAGCGGCGGACTGAAAACGCCTCAGCTCTAACTGCTCCTGCTGTCGGTGCGGGGCCGCTCCAGCGTTTGATCCCTTCTCTGTTGGGCCTGATTAGTTTCGCTCGCTGAGCGGCTCCTAAAGGTGCGCTTTGATCGAACATACCTGCGGAGCTGCAGAAGCTTCAGCGTTTCAACACCAGCGCGCTGATCCCCGGCCCGACTGCTGTCCTCAGATTACTTCTCTAAATTAGACCCGTCTGGCTCGCCTCTGGGCTTCAATTCATGTTTACTCTGAGCAAAATTCACTCTAAAAAGATGGACATACAGATAAGACCAGTCACATTTAACCCTGAACGCTTCCTAGTACAGCTGGTGGTTGGGCAGAACACAATACAGCACTGACACACACACATAAAGAAAATAATAAATAAATAAAATACAAATAAAATATATATTAGTCCAGTTTATATAGAATCACAGCATAAATACACACTTAATAAATATAAAACAGCACTAAACCCAGTTTAATTAGCATACTGTTCTTCTTCAGCCACTCAGCTACAGTCCACCTCCCTGGCAGTTAGGATGAACTGTCCTCAAAACAAGTTGCGTAATCACTCAGATTCTTCTTTTTCAGCCGCCTGCCTCACATGATGTTGGTCATTTTGGTCACAAAAGTAGTTCTGAGTTCGTACAAGGCTCTGTTGGTTTCTGCTCTTCACGCTGGAGAGGAGAAAGCCCCAGAAGAACAGACTATGCAGTGTCCAAAAGCTAGCCTGACTGGCAAAAGCCATAGTATGTGTGCTGACTGTAGGGCTGCTGCTAGTAATGCAGTAACCTACTAATCATACTGAGCATTTTAAGAAAAAGGATAAGTAATAAAAAATGGATCTGCACCACCTTTACTGTAAAACATCTAAGCAAAGTTATATGATATATAATATAATATATGATTTGTATAATAATATCTATATAATATCATCGCTGTCCAATGAAAAACAATGAAAAGAAAAAGTATCTCCAAAATTGCAACTTTACAGGAGAGACCAAAAACATACTTTACTTTCAATGTAAGTCAATGGAACCAGAATTTTCTCCAAGCTATTTTGAAGCATCTCTGTTGGTCCAATCTTCACAAAGTTTTTACACAATGTAAACAACCATAGGTGTGTTCGAATGATGTAAAAACTTAAAATCACCAAAAATGGAGATGCATGCTCGTCATTGGACAGAGATGATATAATAAGTCTACTTAAATGAATATGGTGAAAGTAGGGATGCACCGATACCACTTTTTCCTTAGCGATACCAATACCGATACCAGCTTTTCAGGTATCTGCTGATACCGAGTAACAATACCGATACCGACTCTGACTTAAATGCTTGATATATGGCTATAAATCCTGATATTTATAGGGTTCCACTTTTTATATGTTGTATTTTGTTCTAGCTTGCTTCGTTGTTGTTGCTTGGATGAAGTCACATTGTTTTTGACGTGGTTTTGCTTTAAATGCTTAATTTAATTTGACGTATTGAAGTCTTTGCTGCTCGTGTCACCCCTCAAAATGCTGGCATTACAAATTCTGCTGCCAGTCTCAACCAAGAAATACTCTCACACCTCTCATGCTGTTGGCTTCAGTCAAGCACCATTCAGTGGTGCCCATGCGCGTCAATAAGCTTCATGGTATCGGAGCTCTCTATTGCCGACACCGATACTGTGTGTAAATGCCAGTATCGGTGCATCACTAGTGAAAAGTGTGTACAAGTGCAATGTATTCCCTTTTAAATCATCAAAGTGAGAAATTCGCATCGATCGCGTGTCTCTTTTAAAGTTTAATCACGTAATCGTGACAGCCCTAACTAACTCCCTGTCAATGAGTGACGTAGAAAGCTTGGAACCGGTTCACGAAGCTCATGAAGGGGCGAGCGGGCTTGCAGACAATTCCATTCAAATGCAAACCGACCGACGTGCTCCGACCTCAGAAACCTCCTCGCTTAAATACAGTGGCACGAATGCTCCACTAACTGTAGCAAACAACTGAGGCCAACAGCAACTTTATACTGACACACACTCACACACACAGTGGTGAGTCAGAGGAGAGGGACACACACACACACACGCACACGCACGGCCTGACTCTCGCTGATCAGCCTGCCTATGCTGGGATTTGACAGTGCGCTGTACTCTGACCTAATTGAGCCCGCATGCCTCTCTAAATCCCCCCTCCTCATTCACACACACACACACACACACACACACACACATACACGCACACAAACATGTGTGTTTGTTTTCATACAATATCAGGACATGGGGTCAAGCATTCTTTACATATTATAGATACACATGCTACATAACATGCTTACCTAATTTAAAGTAGTTTCTACTTCTTCTGTTATTAAGCTATTATTTTAGAGAGGCAAGGTTTTGTTTAGGACCCCCACAGGACCACCACAGAGCAGGTATTATTGGGGTGGTGGCTCAGTCGCAGCACTGCAGTGACACTAACGTGGTGTTTGTGTGGTAGTGTGTGTTGTGCTGGTTTGTGTGGATCAGTAACAGCAGTGCTGTGGAGTGTGTGCACTCACTGTCCACTCTAATAGACACGCATACCTTGCTGGTCAGAGACAGCAGCTCATCTGTTGCTACAGTTTGTTGGTGTTGGTCTAGTCCTTCATCAGTGGTCACAGGACGCTGCCCACAGGACACTGTTGGCTGGATGTTGCTGTTCTCAGTCCAGCAGTGTCACTGCAGTCCTGAGAATGATCCACCACCCAAATAATACCGGCTCTGTGGTGGTCCTAAGGGGGTTCTGGCCACTGAAGAACAGGGTAACACAGTATACAGAGAAACAGATGGACTGCAGTCTATAATTGTAGAACCACGAGAAGGAAAGTCATCACATGTATTAGTAACACCTTGTGTGTGTTTTTATTTTCTGTGGGTTTCCTCCACAGTCAGGAAGTTCTGTCTGGTAAATGTGCAAAAACAAACAAACATTCACACACACACACACATTTTCCCTCCCCTGCTCTGAGAGTGGGTTGCCCTCGCTCTCCCAGGACCATCTGGCAAGGCTGCCGGAGCACACAAACACGCTGCTTACCTAAAGTACACTAAAGCACGCACTGCAGCCAGCGAATCTTCTGAACCAACATTAAACAAGTCAGTAACAAAATAAGCAACTCCAGCTGTAAATATGGAACAAAGCATGACTAAAAGCTGAAGATCACACCTCGTCACATCCTCTGCTTAAAAGAAAGACCTTAAACCGCACCTAGCTTAGCCGCAGAAAGAGGCACATTAAAACTAAGACATAATACACGAAGCATAGATTTCTGTGATACGGTGCTTTGCTAGACTGATAAGATTCTGTGGATGCTCAGATCTACCAAACCTAAATCATGTCGGCTAAAACAACACAGACCGCAATTTAAAGAACTCATATCCTACATTTTTCTTAGCATTTATTTTTAATCCGCAGATGCGTTTATGATGTTTAAGCCTAGCAGCTGTCCGCATAGCCATTTCTACCTATTCCAACCAGGCTATATATATATATATATATATATATATATATATATATATATATATATATATATATAACAGGCTATATATATATATATATATATATATATATATATATATATAACAGGCTATATATATATATATATATATATATATATATATATATATATATATATATATATATAAATATGGCAACATTACATGATAGGCCAAAACTTTCCTAACTTTATATGTTTCTTTCTATGTATGTCTAAGTTAATAAAGCCAGTATGATATTTTAACAAACACACACACACACACACACACACACATATATATATATATATATAGGGCTGTGTATTGGCAAGAACTTGGTGATACATAATACGTATCGTGATAAAGCGGTCACGACTCAATATATCACAATATATTGCGATACTGCAAGCAAAGTCATATATTGCATATTTTTCAAATCTAACTATTAAAACACACCACTACATGAACAGTTTTTCCAATGTTTAGAACAGCATTGCGCCCTTGTGCTGCTTGTTAATGTTGGAGTGGAGCTGAAAATAGGATTACAACACTGCCATCTAGTGGTCAGAGGTTTCAACACAACACACACTCACACACACACAAAGTAACTGTATTTGTATTGCACCCCATTAAAAAAGCAGTCCAGGACTGTAACACATCTATTACCATCAGTATAAATAGGTGGGCTACACTGGATATGTGAATACATGGATTTACGTGCTCTGTGAATGAATGGTACACTCTGTCTGGCCAATCAGAGCTGCTTCTCAAATTGGATGTTTTTATACTACTGTCATTTATACTACAAACCATTATTTGAACGAGGTCTGTGCATCCAGCATCAGTAACAGTGTAGCTCTTCTATAGTGCAGGTGAGTCGAAATTCCCTGGAATTAGCATGAATCTCTGGTGCTCTTCTTGAACCCCAGCACTTCCATCACTCTGGATTAACATCTTTGTTGCTTGTTGCTCTGCGAGTGATGCTGAAGACACTCCTAAAATCTAATATGATCAGCCAGAACATCCAGACTGAAACGCATTTGTAAAAATCTAACTGGAATTGCATTTCAAACCGACTTCGTGTTTGTTTTTTGGCTGTCCAGACATCAAAAATCAATCAGGATATGCCAAAAATTGGATTTATGCTGGCAGTGCAAACAAAGCATTTAAAATTTCAGCAGCGTTTACACAGGACCTCAAACTGTTATACTTCAAAAAGTGCAGAACATTTCCAGATGGGCTCTTAAACCGGGCACGTATTTGCAACATGCAGCGATCGCAGTGCAGAGTTTTGCATATATTAATATGAGGAGGAATGCTTGTTGGCTTAGAACTGGAAAAAAAAAACGAAATTCCTTTTGTGTGTCCTGATTAAAGCTCCCATCTGTGGGCCTTCTCCTCCTCTCCCTCGCTGTCTTTCACTTTGCCTTACGTGCACTTTAGGAGAAAGGTGCTGCAGCTGTGTGTGTGTTAGGAAACAGCAGTGAAACAGAAAAACACCCTGACTGCATTACTGAAGGGGCCACGATAGTAAAACACTGTCCAGTCTACAGAAACACAGAGAACTAAGACACAGCACGCTTCGAAAGAGCCATATTTCATTATACTCTTCATTTTTCCACATTTTCATGCCCTTTTCATGCCCGTGGCCGAGTCTGGATACAGCACTCCAGGCTGTGTCAACGGCAAAAAGTCTAAAAACACCAGCAGCTTCGCAGAGTGCTGCACCGCTGGAGGATGCCTAAGTGCATGTTTGCTGTTTAAGTGTGTGTCTGTGTGTGTGTGTGTGTGGTGGCTGTAGCAGGCCAGTAATCTTCTTATATAATGGCCAAAGCGCCAGCGGAGAACTAACACACACACACTGCCCCCAGAGTGCAAGGCTAAAACAGCCGAGCTGCTAAAAGAGTGTCCCCTCAGCACATGACGATAATGAAAACTAATGATATGTTTATTTATTCATGCTTCTGTCCACTTTCACAGCGCTTAAACTGTTTATACTCACAATTATGTAAGTCAGTCAAGCACTGGAACACACACAGAGAGAGAGAGAGAGAGAGAGAGAGACTGAAGAAAGAAACGAAAGAGAAAGACTGAAGAGAAAGAAAGAAACAAAGAGAGAAGGTGTGAAAGAGTGAAGAGAAAAGAAAGAGAGAGAGGACAGAGAGAAGAAAGAAAAAAGACTGTCGGAAAAGAAAGACAAAGAGAAAGAAACAAAGAGAAATGGAGCAAAACAAAGAAAGTGAACAGAAATGTAGAGAGAAAAAGAGAGTAAAAAGTAAAAGATAGTCAGAGAGAAAGAAACAGAAAGAGAGACTAGAGAGTAAGACAGAGAGAGAGAGAACGAAGAAAGAAACGAAAGAGAAAAACTAAAGAGAAAGAAACAAACAAAGAGAGAAGGTGTGAAACAAAAAAGCAAGACAGAGGGAAAGACAGTGAAGAGAAAAGAAAGAGAGAGAGGACAGAGAGAAGAGAGAAAAAGACTGTCGAGAAAGAAAGACAAAGAGAAAGAAAAAGAGAGAAGGACTGAGCAAAACAGAAAGTGAATAGAAAGGTAGAGAGAAAAAGAGAGAGTAAAAAGTAAAAGATAGAGTCAGAGAGAAAAACAGAAAGAGAGACTAGAGAGAAAGAGAGAGAGAATAAAGAAAGAAACAAAAAAGAAAAACTAAAGAGAAAGAAACAAAGAGAGAAGGTGTGAAACAAAAAAGCAAGACAGAGGGAAAGACTACGTGAAGAGAAACAGAGAGAAAGGACAGAGAGAAAAGAGAAAGAAAGACTGTTGAGAAAGAAAGAGAGAAGGACTGAGCAAAACAAAGAAAGTGAACACAAAGGTAGAGAGAAAAAGAGAGAGTAAAAGTAAAAGACTCAAAGAGTCAGAGAGAAAGAAACAGAAAGAGAGACTAGAGAGTAAGACAGAGAGAGAGAGACAGAGAGAGAGAGAGAGACAGAGAGAGAGAGAGAGACAGAGAACGACAGTGAGTGTGAAAAAGACGCTAAGAAAGAGGGACAGAGAGAAGGAGAGTGTCAGGGAGGCAGGGACACTGTGACACTCAGGGAGAGAGAGAGAGTGGGGAGGCGCTGGAGCAACAAAACAAATGGAGTTCTGGGGGGCTTGAAGGGGTCTTCAAATCATTCATTCACTATTAAACACAATCAGTTACAACAGGATTAACCTACATATGTCTGGACAACAACCAGGGGGCTCCCACACACGCAAGCTCTCACACACACACACACACACACACACACTTGCTGAAAGGGAAAAAGGGAGAGAGAAATAGATAGAGAAAAAAAAAGAGAGAGAGAGAGAGAGAGAGAGAGAGAGAGAGAGAGAGAGAATTCCATGAATATTCCTTTTTCTTTCTCTCTGTCTCTCTCTCTCTGGCTTTATCTCTGAAAAGGGGCCCCTAATTTCAAGCCTGAGCATATTACTGTCTCATCACTGAACACACACACACACACACACACACACACACACACACAATTCATTAACAATAACAGGAGAATGAAAGAAATAATAGAATTTAAACCTTTTTTAGTTAAAGTTGTTATTATTCTGTGTGGCAGTAAAAAAATGATGGAGCGTTTACTGTGACCTTCACTTTGTACAAACATTCTCAGTCCCACGAAAACATTCAGTACGAAAACATTCAGTGATGAAATTCAGTATCACAGCTTTTATCCACATCGTACTGCTCTGCTCTTCTACTGTCCCCTTATATTTCAGAGTACTTCTCTTAAAGTGTCCATATCAAGGAGGACCTTCACTTCACTATGACATAGTGTGTAAACATTGTTAAAACTTTCCCAACCTGTTTAAAAAAAGTCACTGTTTTTGTGACATCACAAAAACCAATGCATTTACAAATTAGCATATATGCTCCCATTCAGCATACAGCAGTTTAGACCAGCCCATTGCTGCAGGTGCTATAAAGAGAGTCTCTCCAGCACACTTTTTGAATGAATCACAATACATGACAGCCAATCAGAACAAAGCTCATTTACATATATCAGTCTTAAAGGCACAGTAACAAAAACAGACTGTCTAATTCTAAAAGATAAAGAGAGGTTGGAAACTGGTCTTGTACAATATAGATATGGAGAAATTACACCAATTAACCACCAAAACAATTTACCCAGATTTTATTTAACTATACAAGTTAGCCATTTTTATCACTAACACTTGTTATGACACCAACAGCAGTACGTTAGTCGTTATACCGCCCAGCACTACACACTTAGCTCTTTCCGCAGTAGGCGCACGCTGCCACCTGACTGAGGAGAATCATGCATTTGTTTTCATTCTGTGGCCTTTGTGTGATGTGCAAAACCAGCCATAACCACATAACCACCAACATACACAAGCACATACATATAGGGCGATAATATACAATAATATTACGATATTTTATGGTATTTTTGTGATAACGATACTCTTGGCGATATGATAAAACATTGAATTAATAAAAAATATTTTAAGACTACACTACTGCAACAAAATGAAAATTAAATTTTATTATTGCATACAATATGATATGATATGGCACTCCCACTAACTGAGATACTAAAAAATTCAAGAATTATCATCAGATTGTAACAGAAGTCAATGATCCAGAATGTCACGATACTAAATAATGCACTCCAAATATCTCCATATATCCAGAACTGAAGTAAAATAAATGATACTGGAATCTGTCTCTAGTAGATATATAACAGGAAATGAGAAAAGTAAATTTTTCTTTCGTTAAAAACAGTAAAAAAGTAGTACCTGAGGTCATAATTAGAGATGGGTGATATGGCACAATATTTCAGGGTATAATATCACGATATTTAAAAATATTGGCGATATTATTGATACGATATGGCACACCCCTACATACATACACACTCCTGCCTATATATGTTCACCAGAAAGGCAGACAAATATCAAACTGCAATGACTCGTTTGTCCTTTTCATGACCTGAAGAGATTTGAATTTGAAGGTCTGCCAGGAAAATTGCCTTGCAAAAAAAAAAAATAATAAAAAAAAATCCTAATCTCTTAAAACGTGAGCACCAAAGAGTGCTGAATAAAAAAGAAGTGTGTAGGTAAACAAATAAATTCACTAAACACAGGGAGAAATGATCTCCTGAGGAGTGCTTCTTTCATATACAGTGAAGAACTAAGAGAAAATGAAAGTGTATGTATGGCGGCCACTGAAGGACATGTTAGCACAGATCATATCCAGCATTTCTGAGCTACTGAGAAGTGAAGTACGGTAAACTGCTTTGAGTCACTGCGACTGTTCACCAGATACGGACAGTAACAGACACAAGCTGACGGTCAGGGGGCTGAAAGTAAAGGTCATCTAGTGGAGGATGGTGATGACAGAGTGGAGGTGTTTGTGGAACAAAGACCAATCAACAAGATAAACCACTGCCTTCCAAATACAACAAGAGCTCAGACACAAAGTACTTACTAGCATGCGCGTACGTCAACCTGAAAGAGAAGGAGAGAGAGAAAGAGAGTGAGTGAGACGGAGAGCATATGCGTATGAGAAAGACAAACTCAGAGAACCAGAGAAACAGAGTGTGGGTGTGCGTGTGAGAGAGAGTGAAAGAAATAGACATAGTGAATATATATGTACATGCGGAAGACAGACAGAGAAAGAGAGATAGAGAGAAAGAGTGTTTATATGCAAAAGTGAGACAGAGGGGTAGAGAGTGAGAAAGATATAAGGTATAAAAAGGGTGGAGGACAGACACAGCCAAAAGGGAGACTGAAAGAGAAAGAAACAAAGATAGCATGTACTTGAGAGAGAGAAAGAGCGTGTGTGTGTTAACGAGGGGGAGAGGACGAGAGAGACAGAGGGAGGAATAGAAATAGCTTGTCAGAGAAAGATTGAGACAGAGTGTGTAGACAGAGAGAGAAAGAGTAAAACTGAGTGTGTATATGCGACAGAAAGACAGATACGAGTGAGAATGACATGGAGAGAAATACAGAGAGTGTGTCAGAGAAAGAGAAAGACAGAAAGAAAGAGATAAAGAAAGTGTGTATATGTAAAAGAGAGAGAGAGACAGAAATGAGAAAAAGGAAGAAGAAGGAAGAAGAACTGGGTTTGTGTGTAAGACACAGGTGGTAGAGAGAAAGAGTAAGAGAGATAGGAGAGAAACAGAAATAGAGACAGAAGCAGTGTGAGAGAAGGAGAGTGAGACAGAGTGCATGAGAGACAGCGGACAGTAAAAGAGAGTATATGCAAATGGGACATGGAAGGATAAAGGGAGGGAGGGAAAGAGAGTATGAAAGAGAGAGTGAAGGAGTGCTTTAAACTGCTTGACTCCTCTGTATTGGACAACACTGGAACAAAGGTACAATAACACACACACACACACACTCTAAAGGTGGAGGGCTTTAAATGGGGTGTGCAGGTCATCACTCTCTAATCTGACGTGTGTCTGATATTCTGATTGTGTAGTGAGAATAACAGTGTTTATCGTTACTCACTGCTCCACTGACATACTGGCCTGTGTGTTCTTAAGTTCTAGCACTGTTCGTATTTTGATGTGGACCCCAAAAAGAACATCACCTCTGTAACAGCACCAGAGAGATGGGCGCGCAACTGGGGGGCACAAAGCAGCACAAAGCAGCACCAGTCACAGAGTAAAGCAGCAATGACAAGAAGCTGTTGTGCAGTAAACAGCATCAAACACAAAAATAAAAAATAAAATAAAATAAGGTTTTATTATGTTTTCATTTTAAATGGTGGGCTTAAATATCAAACATCACACTGCATTCAGCCTTTAAAAAATCCAACACAACAAACAATACCCAGTCAGCCTTTAGGGAACCTAACACAACAAACCCTACTCTTACTGCCTTTGAGGAACCTAACACAACAAACAATACCCATTCAGCCTTTAGGGAACCTAACACAACAAACCCTACTCTTACTGCCTTTGAGGAACCTAACACAACAAACTCTCCCCATTCAGCCTTTGAGGAACCTAACACAACAAACTCTCCCCATTCAGCCTTTAGGGAACCTAACACAACAAACTCTCCCCATTCAGCCTTTAGGGAACCTAACACACCAATCTCTACTCATTCAGCCTTTAGGGAACCTAACACAATAAACTCTCCCCATTCAGCCTTTAGGGAACCTAACACAACAAACCCTACTCTTACTGCCTTTGAGGAACCTGACACAACAAACAATACCCATTCAGCCTTTAGGGAACCTAACACGACAAACCCTACACATTCAGCCTTTAGGGAACCTAACACAACAAACCCTACTCTTACTGCCTTTGAGGAACCTAACACAACAAACTCTCCCCATTCAGCCTTTAGGGAACCTAACACAACAATCTCTACTCATTCAGCCTTTAGGGAACCTAACACAACAATCTCTACTCATTCAGCCTTTAGGGAACCTAACACGGCAAACCCTACTCTTACTGCCTTTGAGGAACCTAACACAACAAACAATACCCATTCAGCCTTTAGGGAACCTAACACAACAAACCCTACTCTTACTGCCTTTGAGGAACCTAACACAACAAACAATACCCATTCAGCCTTTAGTGAACCTAACACAACAAACCCTACTCTTACTGCCTTTGAGGAACCTCACACAACAAACTCTCCCCATTCAGCCTTTAGTGAACCTAACACAACAAACCCTACTCTTACTGCCTTTGAGGAACCTAACACAACAAACTCTCCCCATTCAGGCTTTAGTGAACCTAACACAACAAACCCTACTCTTACTGCATTTGAGGAACCTAACACAACAAACTCTCCCCATTCAGCCTTTAGGGAACCTAACACAACAAACTCTCCCCATTCAGCCTTTAGGGAACCTAACACAACAAACCCTACTCTTACTGCCTTTGAGGAACCTAACACAACAATCTCTACTCATTCAGCCTTTAGGGAACCTAACACAACAAACCCTACTCTTACTGCCTTTGAGGAACCTGACACAACAAACAATACCCATTCAGCCTTTAGGGAACCTAACACAATAAACCCTACTCTTACTGCATTTGAGGAACCTAATACAACAATCAATACCCATTCAGCCTTTAGGGAACCTAACACAACAAACCCTACTCTTACTGCCTTTGAGGAACCTAATACAACAAACAATACCCATTCAGCCTTTAGGGAACCTAACACAATAAACCCTACTCTTACTGCATTTGAGGAACCTAATACAACAAACAATACCCATTCAGCCTTTAGGGAACCTAACACAACAAACCCTACTCTTACTGCATTTGAGGAACCTAACACAACAAACAATACCCATTCAGCCTTTAGTGAACCTAACACAACAAACCCTACTCTTACTGCCTTTGAGGAACCTAATACAACAAACAATACCCATTCAGCCTTTAGGGAACCTAACACAACAAACCCTACTCTTACTGCCTTTGAGGAACCTAATACAACAAACAATACCCATTCAGCCTTTAGGGAACCTAACACAACAAACCCTACTCTTACTGCATTTGAGGAACCTAACACAACAAACTCTCCCCATTCAGGCTTTAGTGAACCTAACACAACAAACCCTAATCTTACTGCCTTTGAGGAACCTAATACAACAAACAATACCCATTCAGCCTTTAGGAAACCTAATACAACAAACAATACCCAGTCAGCCTTTAGTGAACCTAACACAACAAACCCTACTCTTACTGCCTTTGAGGAACCTAACACAACAAACTCTCCCCATTCAGCCTTTAGGGAACCTAACACAACAAACTCTCCCCATTCAGCCTTTAGGGAACCTAACACACCAATCTCTACTCATTCAGCCTTTAGGGAACCTAACACAACAAACCCTACTCTTACTGCCTTTGAGGAACCTGACACGACAAACAATACCCATTCAGCCTTTAGGGAACCTAACACGACAAACCCTACACATTCAGCCTTTAGGGAACCTAACACAACAAACCCTACTCTTACTGCCTTTGAGGAACCTAACACAACAAACTCTCCCCATTCAGCCTTTAGGGAACCTAACACAACAATCTCTACTCATTCAGCCTTTAGGGAACCTAACACAACAATCTCTACTCATTCAGCCTTTTGGGAACCTAACACAACAATCTCTACTCATTCAGCCTTTAGGGAACCTAACACAACAAACCCTACTCTTACTGCCTTTGAGGAACCTGACACAACAAACAATACCCATTCAGCCTTTAGGGAACCTAACACAACAAACCCTACTCTTACTGCCTTTGAGGAACCTAACACAACAAACAATACCCATTCAGCCTTTAGTGAACCTAACACAACAAACCCTACTCTTACTGCCTTTGAGGAACCTCACACAACAAACTCTCCCCATTCAGCCTTTAGTGAACCTAACACAACAAACCCTACTCTTACTGCCTTTGAGGAACCTAACACAACAAACTCTCCCCATTCAGGCTTTAGTGAACCTAACACAACAAACCCTACTCTTACTGCATTTGAGGAACCTAACACAACAAACTCTCCCCATTCAGCCTTTAGGGAACCTAACACAACAAACTCTCCCCATTCAGCCTTTAGGGAACCTAACACAACAAACCCTACTCTTACTGCCTTTGAGGAACCTAACACAACAATCTCTACTCATTCAGCCTTTAGGGAACCTAACACAACAAACCCTACTCTTACTGCCTTTGAGGAACCTGACACAACAAACAATACCCATTCAGCCTTTAGGGAACCTAACACGACAAACCCTACTCTTACTGCCTTTGAGGAACCTAACACAACAAACAATACCCATTCAGCCTTTAGTGAACCTAACACAACAAACCCTACTCTTACTGCCTTTGAGGAACCTAATACAACAAACAATACCCATTCAGCCTTTAGGGAACCTAACACAATAAACCCTACTCTTACTGCATTTGAGGAACCTAATACAACAAACAATACCCATTCAGCCTTTAGGGAACCTAACACAACAAACCCTACTCTTACTGCATTTGAGGAACCTAACACAACAAACAATACCCATTCAGCCTTTAGTGAACCTAACACAACAAACCCTACTCTTACTGCCTTTGAGGAACCTAATACAACAAACAATACCAATTCAGCCTTTAGGGAACCTAACACAACAAACCCTACTCTTACTGCCTTTGAGGAACCTAATACAACAAACAATACCCATTCAGCCTTTAGGGAACCTAACACAACAAACCCTACTCTTACTGCATTTGAGGAACCTAACACAACAAACTCTCCCCATTCAGGCTTTAGTGAACCTAACACAACAAACCCTAATCTTACTGCCTTTGAGGAACCTCACACAACAAACTCTCCCCATTCAGCCTTTAGTGAACCTAACACAACAAACCCTAATCTTACTGCCTTTGAGGAACCTAATACAACAAACAATACCCATTCAGCCTTTAGGAAACCTAACACAACAAACTCTCCCCATTCAGCCTTTAGGGAACCTAACACAACAAGCCCTACTCTTACTGCCTTTGAGGAACCTAACACAACAAACTCTCCCTATTCAGCCTTTAGGGAACCTAACACAACAAACTCTCCCTATTCAGCCTTTAGGGGAACCTAACACAATAAACCCTACTCTTACTGCCTTTGAGGAACCTAACACAACAAACTCTCCCCATTCAGCCTTTAGGGAACCTAAGACAACAAACTCTCCCTATTCAGCCTTTAGGGAACCTAACACAACAAACTCTCCCCATTCAGCCTTTAGGGAACCTAAGACAACAAACTCTCCCTATTCAGCCTTTAGGGGAACCTAACACAACAAACCCTACTCTTACTGCATTTGAGGAACCTAACACAACAAACAATACCCATTCAGCCTTTAGGGAACCAAACACAACAATCTCTACTTATTCAGCATTTAGGGAACCTAACACAACAAACCCTACTCTTACTGCCTTTGAGGAACCTGACACAACAAACTCTCCCCATTCAGCCTTTAGGGAACCTAACACAACAAACTCTTCCCATTCAGCCTTTAAGGAACCTAACACAACAAACTCTCCCCATTCAGCCTTTAAGGAACCTAACACAACAAACTCTCCCCATTCAGCCTTTAAGGAACCTAACACAACAAACTCTCCCCATTCAGCCTTTAGGGAACCTAACACGACAATCTCTCCCCATTCAGCCTTTAGGGAACCTAACACAACAAACCCTACTCTTACTGCCTTTGAGGAACCTAACACAACAAACAATACCCATTCAGCCTTTGAGGAACCCAACATGACAAACCCTACACATTCAGCCTTTGAGGAACCCAACATGACAAACCCTACTCTTACTGCCTTCAAGAAACCCAACAAGAGAAACCCTACTCATTCTGCTTTTCAGGAACCCAACATGAGAAACCCTACTTTTACTGCCTTTGAGGAACCCAACATATTTATTATGCCTTTAATGAACCAAACAAGACAAACCCTACTTATTCTGCTTTTAAGGTACCCCTACACAACAAATCATACTCCTACTACCTTCAAGGAAGGCTTTAGGGAACCCAACAAGACAAATCCTACTTATTCTACATTTAGGGAACCCAACAAGACAAATCCTACTCACTCTACCTTTAGGGAACCCAACAAGACAAATCCTACTCATTCTACCTTTAGGAAACCCAACAAGACAAATCCTACTTATTCTACCTTTAGGTAACCCAACAAGACAAATCCTACTTATTCTACCTTTAGGGAACCCAACAAGACAAATCCTACTTATTCTACCTTTAGGGAACCCAACAAGACAAATCCTACTTATTCTACATTTAGGGAACCCAACAAGACAAATCCTACTCATTCTACCTTTAGGGAACCCAACAAGACAAATCCTACTTATTCTACATTTAGGGAACCCAACAAGACAAATCCTACTCACTCTACCTTTAGGGAACCCAACAAGACAAATCCTACTCATTCTACCTTTAGGGAACCCAACAAGACAAATCCTACTCATTCTACCTTTAGGGAACCCAACAAGACAAATCCTACTCATTCTACCTTTAGGGAACCCAACAAGACAAATCCTACTTATTCTACATTTAGGGAACCCAACAAGACAAATCCTACTCATTCTACCTTTAGGGAACCCAACAAGACAAATCCTACTCATTCTACCTTTAGGGAACCCAACAAGACAAATCCTACTTATTCTACATTTAGGGAACCCAACAAGACAAATCCTACTTATTCTACATTTAGGGAACCCAACAAGACAAATCCTACTTATTCTACCTTTAGGGAACCCAACAAGACAAATCCTACTCATTCTACCTTTAGGTAACCCAACAATACAAATCCTACTTATTCTACCTTTAGGGAACCCAACAATACAAATCCTACTCATTCTACCTTTAGGAAACCCAACAAGACAAATCCTACTTATTCTACATTTAGGGAACCCAACAAGACAAATCCTACTTATTCTACCTTTAGGGAACCCAACAAGACAAATCCTACTCATTCTACCTTTAGGTAACCCAACAATACAAATCCTACTTATTCTACCTTTAGGGAACCCAACAATACAAATCCTACTCATTCTACCTTTAGGTAACCCTTACACGCTTACTCTTACCTACTCTTACTGTCTTCATTGAAGCCAATGTAACAAACCCTACTCATTCTACCTTTATTGTGATTTGGATCACTTCAATTAGCTAAACATTAAGCAACCATAGTGGGACCTGATTATTAGCTGATACAATTTTGCATCCAGCTACAATATCAAAGTGGTTTTGGAGTGCAACCAGTAATGATTGTAAACAGGAAACCTCTCTACAGGGACCAAATCAACCAATAAACCTCACCACTCCCTGTTTCATGTCTAACAGTACTATATAGATATAAAAAGCATTCAATATCTCTAACTATTAGAAATATAAAGAAGACAGAAGTGAGAGGTGGAGAGATCAGTGCTGCCCAAGCAAGTTGAACCATCCACAGTCAAGAATATACAGTAAAATGCGGACAAACAATAAAAACAACACATTATATTAATAAATCTATTTAAAAATAACTGAGAAATCATGTTATTTAGGGAAAAGAACAGACTGAAAGATAAAATTAGCCATAAAAAAAAGATGTGAACAATGGCTGTACATTTATTTAGTAAGATTAACAAGAAAAACAATCTACACACAGCTTATTATTCAGGTGTTCAAAACCAATAACTGTGCTGTCCATGATGTTTTCTGCTAATAACGCCCTCGAGATGCAGGAGGTAGTCTGGAAATAAATGGAGTGAATCCACCCAGAACCTCCTTCTATTATTCTTGTGTGGCGTTGTTTACATATCAACACAAACCTGGAGGCCTTACCTGGAAACTCTACACACTACTACACAACATACACACTACCTGAGATCACGACCTTTTGCCCAAGTTTGGTAGTTCAGGCAAAAACAGGAGCTTACTTACACACACACACACACCTGTTTTTATACAATGTCAGGACATGGGATAGTACAAACAGTATCACAAGTATCACAAGTTCGGGGACTGTCAGTCAAATGCCATGTTATGTTGATCGTCTACAAGTAAACGGTTCAGCACACTCGAACGTACTGAGTTATATTAGCACAGGACATTTTATAGGCTTTTTTCCAAATCTGTTAAATTCGGGAAGTAAACAGTAGTAAATATGCAGAAGTGTGTTCTCTGTAGAGGATCTGAAGAACTGGCGCACAAGATATTATCTACTTCTTTCAAACTTAGACATTCATTCTGCTTTTTATTGTATTTCCATCTGTTCTAATAATACCTGCTGTTCTTACTGGCTGAGATAAAGACTTTTAAACAATCAGCTTAGGTGTCTAAGACTTCTGCACAGTATTGTGTGCATGTGTGTGTGTACAAACGCATGCACACACGACACTCATGCATGCAGTAACGAGACTAACGAGAGTGTTTCTCTCACTGACACACACCGGTACATTAATGAGGGGCTGGGAGGCAGCAGCACAGAGGAAAGAGGAGACAGGGCTAATAGAGTAAGAGCTTGATTAAGACTAATGAACAATACAGAGAACAACTGTCAGTCTCTACAACACGGTGCAGTCAGGCAGACAGCACTCAACCATATATTAACTGTGAACTAACGTCAGATCCTAACAGGTACACAGAAATATAAATCTGGGTCTCTGCAGCAACACTGGACACTTTCACTTCTACCTGTACTTGACAGCCTACGCTGTGTTACTTCTTAATAGTAAACAAGTAATCAAGCCAAAGAAAATTGCTTTGGCCAAAAATATCAATGTATGTTTTGCCAGAATGATGATAACCACAGTGTGTAGAAATATAATTGCATTACTTTGATTATCTACATATCACTGCTGTCC
Source organism: Megaleporinus macrocephalus (assembly GCA_021613375.1). Lineage (NCBI taxonomy): Eukaryota > Metazoa > Chordata > Actinopteri > Characiformes > Anostomidae > Megaleporinus > Megaleporinus macrocephalus. The sequence goes on from CM038719.1 coordinate 12,665,046, forward strand.
AATGATTTTTCAACTTTACAGGAGAGACCAAAAACAGACTTTACTTTCAATGTAAGTCAATGGAGCCAGAATTTTTTTTCAAGTCATTTTGGAGCATTTCTATTGGTCCATTCATCATGAAATTTTCACACTATGTAAACGAGCACTGGCGTGTTCAAAAGACGTAGAAAACTCAAAATCGAGATTTTCATTGGACAGTGACGATATGCATACATACATACATATTGTGCAACCAGACATTGCAAGTGAAATTTTAGGAATTTACTAGCAATCAGTATTTTATTGTTAATTACAGTACGCACAGTGTAATACACATTTACGTATGTTAGTTTTAATGTTCCTGTGACGTAAAAACTTTTGGCATTCATATTTTAAGCTCAGCAAACAAACAGAAATCGCGCACTACAATTTTTTCCCATAGAGGATGTGGTAACTTATTTTTAACTCTGGATACGACAGAAGTTACGAGAATAAATCACGCTATTTTTAAAGCGGCGTATCAATCACACCAAGAACGGAGGATCACATTACAGCAGTTATATGCAGTGATGGCACGAGGCATTACCACAAAGATGGTAGTAACCAAATATCTATCTATTAATTACAACACCTTAGGATGAGCCTATTAACTGGAACCCAAAACACCACATAAAACTCACGCTAATGCTCCTTAAGATAGAAGTCCTGAAACAAAAACAAGTCCAACTGATAAGCAGAGATCTGTAAACCACTGTCCCAGCATGCCGTACTGGCAGATACCAGCTGTAAATCTGTAAACTAACGGGTTTCAGTAGATCACAGATCACAGTAGAGCACATATACATCAGCTCCTTGCAGTAGGTTGCACGTCCAACAACAGACGGGAAGAGAAATAAAGTTAATAAAGTTAATGGAGAGGACTAAAGCAGTAGAATGTTCTCTGTAAGTCAAGAGTCTCTTAGCTGTTCTTGTATTGGACGAGTCTCACTTTGGGCTTGTGTTATCTGGCTAACTGAAAGATCCTGCTCCGTGAAATCGCCTCCAGGCAATTCCTGATGCTATTCAGCGATGAACCACAAACATTTCTAGGGAGCAGATTCAGTCTCTCTCTCTCTCTCACTCTCTCTCTTTCTTTTGCGCACACACATACACACGGCCTCAGTTTAGTGTGACAACAATGGACACGCTTTAAGAAAGTGTAAACAGACACTCGGCCCAGCGCTGACCCGAAACCCTCTACATTACAGCCTTATGGATTTAATAGTTCAACAGTTAGTTAGTTAGATAGTTAACTAATAGTTAGATTTAGAATCTAATGCTGGAGATATAAACTAACTCAATCAGAGTGCTTTCCCTGGAAATAGATACTCTCGGAACTTGACACACTCTCATTTCTTTACAGTGGTGGTAAATGGGAACCAGGGGTCACCGTGTCTACAACACAAATCAAACCTTTTTATTTACTATCAAAACCAGCAGTGAGCCCACACGTGTCTTCTTCGGCACTATTTTGCCTTATGACGTCCTGCATGTACCCCTCCACCATGAACGCTCCAACAAATCACCATAAAACAATGCAATGGACGTTGTGTTCACAACTGTTTTATGTCATAACTTCCTATAAATGCATTTTGAGATGCAGAAAACTCTTCACATGTCTGGTTTCCATGACCACCACCACTGGTAACAGTTCTAACTAGGAATGTTTCTGTCTCAGTGCGCCTCAAGTGCTCTGAATGACTTGACAGAAATGTGGAAACACTGGTGTTGTTTCTTTTATGAAGCTCAGAAGAGGCCTCGTGCTCCTGCACTGTCCGAGTTGCATCCCAGTATTCAAGAACACAAGTACCAAGAAGAGACAAAGTACCCGGATGTGTTCTAGCTCCGCCCTGAAAACTGAGGAAGCATCAGTTGGTGGCTGGCGGACAAGAACGGATGGCACTACAACCGAGTAGGCGGACCTACTGTTCTCTTTTTAGGTAGACAGATCCCAGAGGGAAATTCAAGATCTCCACATTTAACCCATCCAGTGAAACACTCACATATACACACACACTAGTGAACATACACACTAGGGGGCAGTGAGCACACTTGCCCGAAGCATTGGGCAGCCCTACCACAGCGCCCGTGGAGCAGTCAGGGGATAGGTGCCTTGCTCACTTCCTTGGGCACTACAGTCGTGTCCTGACGGTTCATGGGATTGAACCAACAACCTTCCGGTCGCAAGGCTGGTTCCTTAACCTCCAGCCCAGCCTAAAATCTACTTTAGAAAAAAAACGATGGGTGAAATAGTCACTGAACTGCCAAATGTTTGCTCTTTTGGTACAAATAAGACCTGATAAGACCAGGACGAGGCCCTGTTTAGGTCAACAATGCAGGTCGTCTCTCCTTCATCTCTCTCCACAGCTTGGCAATGAGCAGCACCTTTATTATACATTTACTCAGATTCTCCCATACGCTGCACTTCATTTATTCATTTATTTCATATCCTGTGTTTTAATAGCAGTTTCGCCTACTGACACACTTCAGCTTCACTTTAACAAAGAACTACACAAGCAGTCAAATCAGATTCTCTTTTGGGATTTAGAATGATAGAATGAACAGTAGAGCCCAATCGCATCCCTGGATGATCCCAATTAGTTAGGATTACAACAACCTTTCATACTGGTTAGCTTTCTGCAGCAAGCAGGATGTAAGGCGGGTGTGCTGAGCATATCAACTGAATTAAAAGAAAGCAGCTAAATACATAACTGAAGCGATGCTGACCTGTAGAGGGCGGCGCTGAGTGATGTTGGTGTAGTAGCTGTAGCTACTTCGACTGTACAATCAGTATTAGCTATCTATCAAACATAGCCAGCAATCAAGATAGCCAATCAGCTAGCCTGGCCACTTCTGGCTTGTACTTCAATAGTTGTAACCAATAAACAATTAATCACAATTTTTTATGTGACAATTAACTGACTATTTGTCAGCTACTAAACGAGATTCTAACTTTTGTGAAATGAACTGGGCTCGGTGTGAACTACTACACAACAGCAAGTGCGCAGTTCTTATTTTTTTATTATTTCTTTTCCCCCTCACTCCCTTTCCTCGCTCTCTCTCTGTCTTGTTTTATCTTTTTATTATTATATTATTTAGTATTATTTATATATTTATATAGCGCTTTTTACAACGATGTTGTCTCCAAGCAGCTTTACAGAGACAGTTACAACATATATCCCCCAGTGAGCAAGATGAAAAAGAATATGTTCTTAATGGCTGGTTAAATTAAAGGTTAAATAAATAAAAAATAAAAATTCTGGCAAAGTAACTTTTCAAGAACGTTCTGTCCAAGAACACAAGTCCGTTCTAAGCGTTCTTAATACAGATAAACACTCCATAACTTATAGAAAATATAATATAAAATATACATTTAAAGGACGATTAAAGAAATGTGCACTTGGTTTGCTGCAGTAGCTCAGCAGCATGGTGGTGTAGTGGTTAGCACTGTCGCCTCACAGCAAGATGATTCGGGTTCGATTCCCGGTCCGGGCTGTTGTGTGTGGAGTTTGCATGTACTCCGGTTTCCTAACAGTCCAAACACATGCATGTTAGGTTGACTGGTTGCCTGTGAGTGTGTGCGCGAGTGTGTGTTGTCCCAAGCCTGAGTACGTGGCGAGGGTTGTATCAGGAAGGGCACTGGTCGTTGACTCACGCTAAAAACACAGTTTACCACAAAACGGCTGTGTGCCAGCAGTGGAGGGGCACTGTTTCATACTAACTTATAAATCAGCAATTTAATAAACAAACATCAGCAGAAAAGCAGAACAGGCAACCCGAGCACCTACCGAACGCCCTTCCTCTCTACTGAATTCACCAAAACAGCCCATCTCGGGATATGGCATATGGCATATGACAACAGATACGTTTCAAAGGAGAATTCCACCAATCTTTCAGAATGTACAGATCAGTACATGGAAAGGCATTCAGAGTGGTTTGATGCTAATTGCTTCATTCTGGAGAAACTTAAAGGTGAAAAATGATCACAGTGGTGGTGAATGGAACCAGGCAGTCGAAACCTTTAATGCCGCTGAAATTGTAAGGAGTTTACTGCCTGATGTCCGAGACATTGTCTAACAACTGTGCTGAGACAAGATGCTGGTCTAAAAGGTCTTTATGTGCAGACATGTTAAAAGCTGATTATCTTTAAAGCTAGGCAGAGACACACACAGTAATTATATCTGCAAAGATGATCTCCTGTAATAAAGCAGACGCTTAAGGGGTCTAGATTAAAGCCAAATATGCAGATTACGTCATATCAAGATTGATGACAGTCTGGGGACAATTTTCTTTGTAAGGTCAAAGATGAGGTATGATTTGTTTCTAAATCCTGGGTTTAAATGAAAATGTCTCATCTATCTCTCATAACTCTCAGTGGTGATTTACTGTCTCCAGTATAGGTGTGCCATATCGACCGTACACAATAATATGAATATGGTAACCGATATTATACCCTGAAATATCGTGCCATATCACCCATCCCTAATTATCACATCAGGGTACTACTTTTTACTGTTTTTAAAAAAAAAAAATCACACTTTTCTCATTCCCCATTAAATATCTACTAGAGACAGATTTTATCTGTCCAGTATCATTTATTTTACTTCAGTCCTGGATATATGGAGTAGTGTAGTCTTATATTGGAGTAGTATTATTCTTAATTAAATCTTTTGTCATATCGCCAAGAGTATCATTATCGCAAAAATACCAAGAAATATCGTGATATTATTGTAGGGCCATATCGCCCACCCCTAGTCTCCAGTGTAGTTACTATTGTATTCTATATTTTTGCCTATGTTTTTGTCATTGGTCTTTATTCAGGTGCATTTGTTGTTCACTGAGAGTAAACACTGTACTTCTTTTTAAAGAAGAGTTGTATAAGTCCAACCTATACAGCTGTAGTGGAGTAGTATTAGGAAACACACACAATGAATTACTTTGGCCTCTGCTATAACTAGAACCAATCAGTGCACATACAGGTAGTGCAACCTATTTAGTGTTCTGCGTACTGCGGCAGGGTAAAGCAACTGTGTAGCGGTGTTTTATTACAAAGTATTGCGTAACTTAAAAAGCGACAGTTTGGCAGAAACAATTAAGTTTTTCATCATGATTTTCCATTCACTCCAGATGTAGCGAGGACATGGATGAGGTGAAAACTTTGCTTCTAAAGTTTAGAACTGGTGCGGCGAGGCTCAAAAACAAGTCACCCAAATAGCTCAAACTGTTTCCATTTAAAATACTCAAAAAAACTTCTCTCAACTTCTCTTAACCTGCTTAAACGGCATTTATCCGGTCACACAGATGTGTTGATGAGTTTTAGGATACAGTATTAACTACTGAGAATTAATAATAATGATAATAATAATAATAATAATAATAATAATAATAATAATAAAATGTCACCGCTGCAGGCAGCCACTTCAGACAACACCACACTGGCATTAGAGGGCTGCTTGTGTATCGTCACATGTATGTCACAAAACTGATTCTAGATCAGCACTCTTGTGAAGGGTGTCTAAATAAGTCTACCAGCAGTGTTGGGGTACATAGCAAAGGTTTGAAGTTTACAGTAAGTCATACTGTGTTTGAAACCACCCAGCGGAGCCTGCAAGTCCTTAATGAAGACCTTGTTACGACCTGGTCACACAAGACACAAGTCTACCCCTAACTACCCCTAACTCCCCACCACAAAACAGTGAAAAAAGGTAGACAAACAAAGGGCACCCGTCTCCTACGCCCCACAGAGACCCTATGGAATCTAACAAAGCTGTTACTAAGTGGACAGATGTAGTGGGGAGTGCCGGGCAGGTCTGGGCAGGAGTTGTTCCAGGTCAGGTTAAAGGAGAGAACCCTGAACGTCTACAAGATGGCCGCTTAACGATCTTTTATTCCACCAGGCGCACCCTAGTGGTGAGTTGTGGATCTGCACACAATGCCACAGAAAAGATACACAACAACATGGCCACCAACAGACCAACGTGGCCACCACCAGGGGGTCGTAACAACCTGGACACAGTTGGAGAGATGATTTGGGTTTTAGCACTAGGGCTGCGATGAGTGTATCATCAACGCCACACTAACTCTTCAGAACTAGACAATCACCCTTGCACCACTTGCACTACAGCAACATCCAAACAATCAAAGCTATTGTTTTTAATGAAGGTGTGCACACGGGCTCCGGCAAATTCCAACTCTCCGCCAGAATCCAAGTAGCGTTCGCCTGATTACCTTCACACAGGCATATGGGCGCTACAGATTACACTCACCGTTTTGGTTGCTTCTATGTGTAAATATTGGTTAATCCTTACTTTTCCTTCAAAGCAAACATCACAAGCTAAAGCCAGACCGATAATCTCACAGTGATAGTTTAGTTTAACGTATGTAATGACTTCATAGTGCTGCACTGCTTTCTGGACTGCAAGTCTTTCTGTCAAAATGAACAGCATAACAACAAGAACACATTAAACACAGTTTCTATTCGCAAGTCCAGAGCGATAACATACTGGCGCTCTATGATTTAATACTGTGTTGAATTCAAGATAACCACAACGTACATAGAGAAAGGCAAACAGATCCCAGCTAACATTACAACATAGTCTTCTTTAGCTCAGTAACAGGGAGCTGTTAGTAAAGTAGTAAATTCATGCATGATTAATGACGGTGTGTCAACTTTCACCAGCAAATAATAAATAAATAAATAAACAAAAACTTGCAGAGCAATGACTGTACCGAGCTCAACTTCGCGGTACGCATCGCACAACAGAGATAAACTCACACACAGTGGAATTTGAGCTCTGCATTTAAACCCTCCACGCAGCGAAGCACCCACATATACACACCCTAGTCAACATCCACAGTTAGAGGCAGTAAGCACACATGCCCGGAGTAGTGGGCAACCCTATCCACAGTGCTGGGTTAGGTGTCTCGCTCAAGTCTTCAGTCTTGTCCTGTCAGCGACCAGATCCCTAATCTTCATCCTTAAACTGCCCCCATGTGTTGTGGTGGTGCGGTTCTCGTCACAGCCCCAGTTCTAAATGAAAAGGAACCAATCATGTCTTGTCGGCTACATCTGGGGTAAGTGGGAAATGTATACTGTGACAATCTGAATTACTCCTTTAACGTATCCTCAGCTTTGCGCATGCTTACATATGTCGGGGGCTGTAGGTTAGGGAACCAGCCTTGTGACCAAAAGGGCGCCAGTTCAATCCCATGAACAAACAGGATGACAGAAGTGCCCTTAAGCAAGGCACCTAACCCCTGACTGCTCCCCGGGTGCTGTGGTTGGGCTGCCCACAGCTCCGGGCAAGCGTGCTCACTGCCCCCTAGTGTGTCTGTTCACTAGTATGTACGTATATGTGAGTGCTTCACTGCACGGATGGGTTAAATGCGGAGATCTTGAATTTCCCTCTGGGATCAATAAAGTATCTAATCTAATCTAATCTACATTCATTTTCTCATATAGGGTTTGCTATAAAGTGTAAAAGAAGGAAAAAAAAGAGGAATGTTAATTCAGGTGTTCAGAGAAAGACGCTCAAGCATGTATTCCCTGAAGTGTGAAGCTCTTAATGCAGTTATTTTTGTAATAGTGCATTAGAGAGAGCTCAGTGCCCCGTTCTCAATGCACTGGGGCTTTAAATACCAAACACGCATTCTGAAATGATCTTCTGCTCTACTGATCTAGCTGAGTAGCTGAGAATTCACCGCTCTGCGTGACCTTTTCAACTGCTCCCCAGGCTCAGCTAACACACCTGAGACTGCCATCTTCAACACACACACACACATTGCATCATCTCGCAGCTAAGAGCTTTTCATCTGGACCAACACACAGACACGCAATACGGCAATCAGGGTCATTAATGATGCTTTGGCCGCTCCATTAGAGTTCATCCACACTTTCTGGGAAAGGGGACAGATACATGGGAGACGAGGGAAAAGACCAGGACAAAAATAAGATAAAGAACTGGAATAATATCTATGTACCGTATATTATACAGCCCTTACACATCACCTTCATATCTTTCATATAAGAGCTCTTATAAGAGCAACCTAGAAAGTTGATCTGTCTGAGCATTACAACGTCTATTACTGAACAGCGTATTAAATAAATCTGAATTTCAAGTTCAGTCTCTGTTTATTTATAGAAACAGCATCAACTTGTAAAGCTGCACTACGTAAGATCTTTCACAATGAAAATTCCAAAATAGGGTGAGTGTGTGCTGCTGTAAGCTGAGCCGGTAAAGCCTGATATAGTGATTTAAAAGTCAAAGGAGAATGAACACTCAGAATCCAAATCTAATTGCCCAGATTAAGCGTTGGGATCTGGTTCAAATTTCATTTTTGGGGTCCCACCGTCCACCTCCTACAGTTTTAACCCTGTTTTTCACATGGTTTTACTTAGACGTGCGGTGTTCTTATTTTCACTACCTAAAAACAAAAAGGGTTTAAACCAGTTTTACTCTAATATTGTTTTTAGTCCAGAAACAAAACATTACAGAAAGTTCATCCACACTTGTTGTTTAAAAGCTTGATGAATCAATGAAACAAATAAATGTATTTTTAGTAAAGTGATACCATAACATACTGATAACAATAATTTATCTTTTAATTTATAAACTACATTTTATTTTAATTTTCTATGATCTAATGGCAGGTATTACTCTTGTTATTAGGGCTGTGTATTGGCAAGAACCTGGCGATACAATACGTAGTGTGATACGGCGGCCCCGATTCAATATATCTCAATATATTGTGATACTTTAAGCAAAGTGATATATTGCGATTTTTCAAATCCTACTATTAAAACACACCTCTATATGAACTGGTTTGCCAACACTTACAATAGTACTGCGTCCTTGTGCTGCTTGTTAATGTTGGAGTGGAGCTAAAAATGGATTACAACACTGCCATCTAGTGGTCAGAGGTTTAAACACAACACACAATGATTCACTGTCCACCAGGAATCTGTGTATTGATACTGTGTTTTTGAGAATCGATACAATATCACAAAACATAATATCCCCATATTCCATATTTTCTTACACCCCTAATTGTTATGCAATAATGTAAGTGCTAACAGGTGTGGATATGAACTATGAATAAAGGTGGGCAAGTTTGGGTCAGTGTTGAGCTGAAAACTTGATGACATGGATCAAATGGATCAAGGTCAGCTTTAGGCTCAGGCGGAAAGTTCTATATTTGGACTATAAATTCTATATATTTGGACTATAATTGGGGTCAGAACTAAAATTTAGACTCAATTAACCCTTTGATGCATGAGCTAAGCAAACACCTTCTAGTGCACAACATGGGTCAAACTATCTCTTTGGTATATCTATTAAAATCAGTTTATTTAATTATTTAATGTTCCAAGAGCTGATTAAAATCTAGTTTTTGACCTTAAATCATTATATTAATTCGTACTTATTTACTTCACAAAAAAGTGCCTGTAAATATGTTCCTGACTGCAAATGTTGGTGTCACTCGATCATTTTAAACACCTAGTCTCTAACCACCTTCAGACAGCCTGACACAGTTTTAGCTGATTTTAGTTTTTTATGTTTTTGGTTTGTTTTTCTGTTTTATTTAACATTTTTATTTAACTTTTAATTTCCTTTTTAATCTTGTTTTTTAGCTGTTTTCTTTTTATCTTTCTTTTATTATTTCCTTATTTTCTTCTTTTGTTCTTAGTTATTGTTTATTTACATTTTACTCTTATGTACTTAGTTTTATTTATTTATTTATTTATCTGTAGTCTTTATTATTTTTATTCCCTTTGATTTTTTTCTACCTATGATTTTATTGATTCCTAACTTTAAAATTTTTATTTTTATCCTATTTGTTTCTTATCTTATTTTATAATATTTTGTATCTACATCTTATTAAAATGCTGGGTCTTTTAATTTTTTATTATTTTATTTTGTCAAATCCCCTTACAATGCATAATGCTCAGCTACATTGTAAATGAGGGCCACCCTCAATGTACTCCTAGTTTAAATAAAGGTTGATGGATTGATTGATTGAAATGTTTACAAATGTCACTAGTTCCTATCAAATTCCATACTGGAGGGTTAACTCTGACCCATGTGTGTTAGAAGGACAGTGATAGAAAAAAATAAAAAGTGAAATATAAGGATTAAACAGATAATAAAATAATTTATTGCAAAGATATATAAAATAAAATCCCAGTCTTGTCACTTTTGACCCAGGTTGTGCATCAGAGGGTTTAAGCTATAATATTAGCATGCATGAGCAAGGCCTTATTTCACCTCCTCTGAAGAAAAGACAAAGAAAAACAACTTATTACTGCCCGATATTAGAACTCTTCACCTCTATGTTTTACAAATGTTATGGCATGTATAATTTGATTAATCAGTGTAGAGCTATCTATCTCAAACAAAGAAGTATTGAACATTAGAGTAATTAACTATTCATCACTTTGCAGTATTGAAAAAGCACTGAATGGTACATTAATAACTAATTAATGCTTCACTAACCAATACAAGATTGCAGTGGCTTGAAAAATCAATAACATATCAACCCTACTATTGACGTGGTTACTGTTGTTTTTGTTGTAGTCAACTCCCGGCCCCTCTCATGAAATGCAATCAGCATATTTGACGCCAGTTTTTCTCTCCTTCGCAGCCCTCTCACTTTACTTTCCCTCTCTCCCCCCCCTCGGGCACACTCGCTCATATAAACACCCGACCTGGCAACTTTTCATAGCCTTGAACTTTGACTTTTGGTGGTTCGAGAGGTGCCAGAGGTCATGTAGCTGCTGATTCTCCATTACCCGCCGCTATCCTGCATCGTCACCAGATCACATATCACGCGCACGCACAGAAACAGCGACACATGCATGCAGACACAACATGCTCATGCAGACCTGTGCAAATGTCACAGACCTCAAGAGACCAGAGACCACCCTGGAATTTAAATCCATTCCAGTCAAAAAGGCTTTAAGTACAAGACGTCAACATGTCAGGAGACGGATCGGAGGAGGCTTTTAAAGGCAAATAGTCCCCAGAGAACCATGCAAGACCTGGTAGCCCACCAAGACTGTCCTCATCGGATAAAGCTTTGGAGAGAGAGGAGAAAATTAAGCTCCTCTCTTACTTCAGATCTAATAGAATCCTTAGGTGTTTCTGTCCATCCTTCCACTGTGGAAGACAACTGAAAAGGAGGTGTAGCTGTTCAAGAAGCTCCTCACTGAGAATAGATAAAAAATTAAGAATCATGCATATTTCAAACTAAGAACCTGCTGGCGTTCTCAGAACCATGGGCTGAGCTCCCCAGTGTCCAGCCCTTAGCTCCTAAGACTGGACTTTGGACACTAAAATTTTTTTTTTTAATAAATTAATTTTAAAAATGATTAATTTTGGGATTTGTGACTTTTGCACTGTGCTGTATATATATCCATCCATTATCTTCCACTTTATCCCACTAGCTGGGGTCACGGTGGGGCTGGAGCCAATCCTAGCGCCAATGGACAAAGGGTACACCTTGGACAGGTCGCCAGTCCATCACGTGGCCAACAGTGGGCCGAGCTCCCCAGTGTCCAGCCCTTAGCTCCTAAGACTGGACTTCGGACACTAAAAATGTTTTTTTTAATAAATTAATTTAAAAAATGCTTAATTTTGGGATTTGTGACTTTTGCACTGTGCTGTATATATATCCATCCATTATCTTCCACTTTATCCCACTAGCTGGGGTCACGGTGGGGCTGGAGCCAATCCTAGCACCAATGGACAAAGGGTACACCTTGGACAGGTCGCCAGTCCATCACGTGGCAAACAGTGGGCCGAGCTCCCCAGTGTCCAGCCCTTAGCTCCTAAGACTGGACTTTGGGCACTAACATTTTTTTTTTAATAAATTAATTTAAAAAATGATTAATTTTGGGATTTGTTTTTTTGTATGTGCTGTATATATATCCATCCATTATCTTCCACTTTAATCTACTAGTTGGGGTCACGGTGGGGCTGGAGCCAATCCTAGCGCCAATGGACAAAGGGTACACCTTGGACAGGTTGCCAGTCCATCACATAGCCAACACTCACTCATGCACGCACACCTACAGGCAATTTAGAGAGACCAATCAACCCAACATGCATGTCTTTGGACTGTGTGAGGAAACCGGATGCACCCGGAGGAAACCCACTCAAGCACGGGAAGAACATGCAAACTCCACACCGAACAGCTCGGACGGGGAATCCAACCCAGATCGTCTTGCTGTGAAATGACAGTGCTAACCACTTCACCACCGTGCCACCTCGCTGTATATACATTCAACCTAAAACACAGATTATTTCTGAGATAAACATGCAAAGTCTCATTCACATACGCCTATTCAAGCAGCACTAAAACACTAGAACGTTACGGCTATTTATGGATATGATGAGTAAGATGTTCTTCATGCTCTTCACAGTGAAATCAGCTGTCAAACTTTTTATTTATTCTAACATAAATATCGCCACGAACTCTTCCCAGCTTTACAGGGAGCTGCTCAAAGTCCATAGTTTACAGCCACTCCAAACTGGGCTGGCACAGGTTTGAAAGCTGCTAACATCGTTGGGTTGATTTAATGTCTGGAAGCACTATGCGCTGGACAGTCACTCTTGGCCTAAATTAAAACGTCACTGTCAGAGACTTTCCACTGCGCCGGGCTTGAGGACCAGGCCCAATTATTCCTTACAGCGACTCTTTGGTGAAAAATCTAGTATACAGCTTGCAGCAGTCATCGGAATAGGTTTCTGAAGTTTGCTACTTTTAAACACACTTTTAATCACAGAAGTGTGAATACACTAGGTGACTGCTAGTGTTTTGAACTCCATTAGCATATCAAACCACGTCAGAAACCACAAAGGAAAGTCTATTTGAGATTTTAACAACGTGACATGGTTTTCAGGTAACATGCACGACATGTAAGGCGAGTTGTTTGTAGTAAATGTTCTGTAGAAACTTCTAGTACTTGTGGGCTACATTAGCCTTCAGAGCTGTGGTAGCTAATAGGGTTTTATTTTTCAGCAAGCTAAAACCAGACACCAAACAAAACCCCCTTAACCCCCAAAATAGCAGGTACATACAGCTGCAGGTATTGATTACAATGTTGGTTTTAACATTTGGTGAATTGTCAATCAGACAAACAGACCTCACAGACCTCAAGAGACCAGAGACAGCAGCTAAGATGATGTTGAAGATGAGGACCCTCTTTTGGGTATAAATGATAATTCATAGACTGATCAAAACAGGGTGCTTAACTTCATGATACACCAAGCGACCTTCACTGGTAGTTTATTAAGACTGTTCAGTTAAAGAATGCCAGTTCCTTCCACGACCATCAGAAGTTTGATGGGCTCTCAAGGTGGAAATATTGAGAATGACAGGAATGACATGTTCTTCATTTGTACATGTTTAATCGTCTGGATATTTGGCATTTCAAGCCTTAAACTCTTTGCTCTGCAGCCATTCCTTCTAAGAAACAGCAGTAGCCCTTCTTTTTAGGTTTGCCATTTGTGCACTTCTTCAACTTGTTCGACAGACACTATGACACAATTGGCCTAAGGTGGTCAGTGGAAGTGTCAAATAAACTGATCAACATGATTTTGCTTGTTTTTCCCTCCAATAATTCAAGAGAACATTGCAAAACCAGGACATACGACAGTCTATGGACAAAAAGCCTCAAAACCAGACCATCCATGTAAAAACTGGACGGGTGGCAACTCAGGTATAAAACAAATATGTCTTAGCTCAGGGGTCACTAATAGGTGGACTGCGGTCCAAATCCGGACCCAGATGTTGTCCAATGCAGACCCAAACCGATAAACTATTGAGTATAATTTAATTTTGACTGTGTTTACGGTATACAGGCTTTACGGTGCAGTGAACTCAGAGACCAATTGCATGCACTGTAAAATCACCAAAGGCCAATCAGATCTGTGCACATTGGGGCACACACAGGCGAGGAGAAGCAGCAGCCGGAGACTAAAGCGAGTTAGAAAGAAAAACTAACTGTTTAACAGGAACGGTTCTGGAATGAACTTGTTAGTCTAGTTTTGGAGAATACCGCTCTGTAAAACCAACTTGTCAATTTGTGAAACATAGTTAACAAGATAACACACGTTTTTATTTACTTTCTCTACAAATAAACACTTTCAGATGCACTTTTTTTAAATGTAGCTCTTGTTTTTATTGAAGTTAGAAAAAACATTTATTTGGAGTTTTATAAATAATTCATTCAGTTCAGCATTTAAACAGTAAATATACTGAAATATACTGAACGGCATGTGTGATGTGCTGGTGTTTCAGTTGCTGATGGTATAGGATGTTGATACAAGGCTACTTCGGTAAACAGGATATGGCACTGAATCATAACACAAGTTAGAAATGATGATGGTCCTCACCTTGAATAGAGGAAATCTCCTCTAACTGGACCTTACTGAACTGCAGCTGATCAACTGCATTTGACATAGGAGAAAAAATTATTTTCTTCAAGAAATCTGCTCAGGCCATTCACTGGTTGAAATCATCCAATGAGTCACTATTAATTGCATATGGTAAGCCTGGCCATCCACTGACATCAGCTTCCACTGAAATCAGTTTCAAAAGAAGCCATTGTTGGTGTCTTTTACAGTAATTCTCCTGTATTCCGGCCTTTCAAGTAAAGTGGATGCTTGATTGGACACAAATTAGGGAATGAACTTGAACAGTATAAAACCTGCTAAGCCGATTGGCCTCTGAGCCACTCCTCTGTAATAGTACGACCTGGTGCGGAGGGTAAAGAGGGGTCTTTGAAGGGATCATTTCAAACATATGAAAAGACGAGTTGGTGCCATGCAGCTTGTTAATCATCGTTCTCGGTGTGTCACAGGGGAACTGGGTGCAGTTTTCTCTCGCAGTCATATTTAGCCACAGCCGTTTTGAAGGAGTACAGCATGTGTCATCGTAGGTGAGTTCGGTTCATCCCCACAGTGAGCCACCAACAGTTCACCAACACAGGCCTTACTCTACATTACTTAACTCTCCTCACGCTGCACTGATGATCAGCCAAACATAAGGAATTTTAGAATTAGAGAAATAAGCTAGTGTTCAAGCTGTACAGATAGATTAGGTTGTGAAATCTGATTGGCTAAGCCATGTTTAAGCTGTTGCAAAACATTATAATTATGTAGAATCCATAAAGTTAAGTGTGCAACAATCAAAACCTACTGATGACGCATATAAAAACGCATCCATAGTCAGGCCCTCCTGACAGGACCACCCTAAGGAAGGTATTATTTAAATAGTGGAGCATTCACCATTGACGTGGTGGCATGACGTGGTGGCACGTGTGTTGTGCTGGTGTAAGTGTATCAGACACTGTGTCCACTCACTGTCCACTCTATTACACACCCATACTTTGATCCACCCAGTAAATGTAAAGTCAGAGATGATGGAGAAGTTGGTCATCCTTTAGTCCTTCATCAGTAGCAACAGGACGCTGCCCACAGGACACTGTTGGCTAGTTAGTTCTGGTTGGTGGACTACTCTCACTCCAGCAGTGACACTGAGGTGTTTAAAAGCTCCAGCAGCACCACACACACTAGAACATCACCACCATGTCCTTGTCACTGCAGCACTGAGAATGGTCCACCACCTAACTGATACCTCTGTGGTGGTCCTGACTAGGGGTGTGTTTAAAAAAATCGATTAAAATCGATCTCCATTTGAATAATCCGATATCGATTCGTATAAACCTGAGATCGATCTTTAAATCTAGCATTCCATCCCCCCCAGTTAAGCATGGCTGGAGCACAAGTGAAGGCGCCCTAGAACTTGAAAGCAGATGTCTGGTTACGTTTTGGATTCAGAAACCAGGACAGTATATAAACATATAAACATTAATGGTAGGTTGAGTGTTCCTTGTACATTTACCACATTACTTCTCTGAAAATCTCTTTTCAAATTCAAACAAAACATATTATTGTTACTGAAATGAATCGATATTGAATTGAATCGAATTGAATCGGGATCGAATCGATCCGGGAAATCAGTGGCGATACCCAGCCCTAGTTCTGACCATTGAGGAACAGGATGGAAGGGGGCTAAAAAGGTATGCCTGAAACAGATGGGCTCAAGTCTATAACTGTAGAACTATATAAATGGAGCTAATAATGCTGAGTATAGAAGGAGGTGTTGCTAATGAAGTGTTTGTTGAGTGTAGATCATACAACAGCGCATTCTGGATTGATGTGTAAATCTGTTATAGGCAGTAAGACACTCCAAGCTTATTCACGCCTAACAAAATCTTCTAATGGTCAAGCTTTCATGGCTAATTGCTTTAGAGTGACATCACAGCATTCGAAACGATTCTTACAGCTGCACCCGCCCATGCACACAAGCAAACCCACTCCAGCTTATGGGGTCACAGCAGGTCTTGCTGTTTGGGGGAACGTTAAGTACTTCCAGAGGTCAACTCAAAGCTGATTATTCATTCGGAATATTTCAGCAATGCTTGTCTTACTCTGTTGTTGTTGTTTTTTTTCCTGCTACAGTCGCTGCGTTGTTCCAGTAGCGCGCTAGCAAATCAGTGCTGAGGACTTAAACCCTGCTGAGACGCGGTGGGAAAGTTACCTAGTAAACCTTCAACCCGCGCAAGGCCTTATAAACGTTTATTAAAAATAAAGGAACGAACGTCAAGGCCTGGTTGAGGTCGGCCAGTGGATGCAATTTAGAAACGCTGCAACGTTCTGGCTGCAAATGATGCTTATAAAGACTCTCATGGCCACGCTTCATCAAGCTTGGATGGAGGTTCTGATTCACAGGCCAAAACTTGCAGTCCAAACGATGCCCAGGGTAGAACCTGTCCGCAGTGAGAAATGGTGGCGGTGGAGCTTAAATCAAGCTGTTGCACTGGCTTGTTACATCATAAAGCATGCCGAGCTGTGGGATAAACTATTCCCTGTGACAGCTCGGGACATGGAACTTTTACTACGGCGCCAACCTGATGTTACATAGGAATACAAAGTAGTGACGCTGCAATCTGATTGGATAAGCCACGCTCAAAGCTCTACAATACTCATACATGCTCATACATCACTGCACGCGCTTAAAACTAGCATCTAATATATCATTTATCATGTTACGCAATACTCTGCAGCCCAGCATTTCATCTCCCAAGCCTCAGTGATTTAACAGTATTTCAGTTTTCTATCCTTCTTGTTTTCTTTTTTACACATTACTCAGCATGCATTACACAAATGCACCATTCACCCACCCTCTTCTACCTTCAAGCTGCATCCTCAGAAGGGCTCTTCTTACTCTTTAAACCAGAACCTCTCAAACTAGAGACTCCAGCAGCACCAACATAAGATGGAATTTTCCACAGGTTGTATTTTTCAATATTTTGGGCCTAAAAAAATGTTTAAGTAGTGTGAGGAACGAGGGATGAATAAACTACAAGCAGAGGAGTGCGGGTCAGTGTGTTTGAGGACCTTACTCAGGGAGGGTTTAATGAAGCTCTAATGTTTGGGTGCGCTTGAAAAATGAATGGGACTCTATGGGGGTATAAAAGAGGGATGGAAAAAAACAACAAACAGACGAGTGCAGGTCAAACCAACACCGCGGTTGTGGTCGGGGGTCTACTCTGGATCAGTGTATGCAAAACGGTGTCTGTCGGTCGAGCACAAGTTCAGTAGATTGGCGTGCACTTTTCCATCCTATTCGTTCTCTATGGGAAAGAAATCTGGGGTGTTTCCAGAACGTGTGCATCCGATCAAAAAGCTGTACACAAGCCCGGATCGCACAATCAGACGGACAATCTGGAGTTGGAACAGTTGATATTTTGAAAACTGAAGAACAATTTATATAGCAGAAAAACAAAAAACTAATAACATCATAGTTGTCCATTGCTTTGCACAGTTCTTACTGAACACAGCAGTGTTATATTATCATATTATATTGCTGCGCCGAGCTCAGGAGTGATGGCCATGCTAAGGAGCTAGGAGGCCTGTGGGAGGCGCACACTCTTAGAAATAACACATGCTGATGTCAATGGGATTGTTCTTTAGTTAATACGATGGTTAAATGTTGTTGGTGTTATTTTGTGGCTGCGGTGCAGGTTATTAAATGTGACCTCCCTCCGGGGGAAGGACAGCCTCTCCCACATCTTCTTCTATGCTGACGCCTCAATATTGGATTTCAATGATGTGCTTTACAGGGATTTTACCAGGAGTGTTGTGGGCTGGACCTCTCAGAGCCTTCAGGGCATTTAAGTCAATGACCGTCTGGCCCATCAGCCTGTATCAGCCTTCGTTACACAAGAGATTAATCTGTTCATGATATCAGAGAGGAAGGAGGAGAAAGTAAAAGGGAAAGAGTGGGAGAGACAGAGGGTGTGTGTGGTGGGATCTCTCTGGAAACACAACATAAGAGATGATTTTATTAAAAGTGTATTTGCATTTGCACGTACTCTATTAGTATATATTAATATTAGTATACCCTTGTATGGCAACAATATTTTACTTATTTTGTTAGTTTCTATATTTAGCAGGTCCATTTTTGTGTTTTAAGAGGATTTAAAAGATTTCAAAAACAAAATTACTGGATATTTTTATTTGGAGTCGACTGTTTGGAACTGGACTAGTTTTGTTTTTTTTATACAGAAGCTGAGGGGTCAGCAGTTTTTTGATCGAAGTTGCAGAGCCAAGTCTACACATGTGACACTAGGCTGAACTTTGCTTTACTTGGGAAGTTTGTCATGGAGAGAAATAAAGCTGTCGATAGAATAAACAAAAGGATCTCAATGAGAAGCGTTTTTTGTGGAATGTTTCTCGAATCTTTCTGCAGCTACAGCTTTATGTTAACGCTCTGAATCAAATACAGTGAAAAGCGTGCCAGGAGTAATCAACATACATTGTAGAGCAGGGGTGTTTAATGAGGTCCAGTTAGAGGAGATTTCCTCAGGCCAAGGTCCGGACCGTCATCATTTCTAACTTGTGTTATGATTCAGTGCCAGATCCTGTATAGTGAAGTAGTCTAGTATCAGCATCTTATACCATCAGCAACTGAAAGACAATTACAAACCCGTTCAGTATATTTCAGTAAATTTACTGTTTAAATGCTGAACTGAATGAATTATTAATTATTCTCACTTCAAGTAAAAACAAGGGCTACATTACAAAAAAAACCCAATGCTTTCGAAAAAAAAGTGCGTCTTAAAGTGTTTATTTATAGAGAAAGTAAATAAAACACACGTCTTCTTGTAAACTCAGCTTCACAAATTTTACAGAGCGGTATTCTCCAAAACTAGACGAGCGAGTCCATTCCAGAACTGTTCCTGGTTAAAAAGTCACTGTTCACTTTTCTGTTTTTAGAGCACCTTATTCTTTCTGACTCGCTTTAGTCTCCGGCTACTGATTCTCCTCGTGCACGGCACGACCCAATGTGTACAGATCTAATTGGCCTTCGGTGATCTTACAGCGCATGTGATTGGTCTCTAAGTTCACTGCGCCGTAAAGCCCGTATACCGTAAGGACAAGAAAACCTCAGCCACTCAAAATAAACACAGTCAAAAATTAAATCATTCTCAATAGTTTATCGGTTTGGGTCCACATTGGACAACGTCTGGGTCCGGACCCGGACCGCAGTCTGCCTATTAGTAACCCTTGTTCTAGTAAATAGATCTGAAGCTATTGGGAGACTATGGCAACCAACATATATATCCTATATTAGGACATGGCTTGCCTGCCCACTGCACTGCAGTGCTTCCCAAGTCTCCATAAAGGCCCATTCACAAAGATTCATATGATGTTTAAAAAATGAACACACATGTATTAATGGATTCTTTCACGTCTAATAGGAAACGAATGGACTGAACAGTCCGGACGCGCTAAATGAAGGCTGACATTTTGAGTTGTAGCAGCAGCTCTGCGCTGGAGAAAACTTTGAGAGGTGTCTAGAGTCTGATAGACTGACGTGGGAAACTGAGGAACCAGCAAATCCGAACCCCTTTCAAACAGCTACCTGCTATGCCAAAGGGCAACTGTTTCAGTTCCAGAAGCACATTAGTGAGGTCAGACACTAGTGTTGGCGAGAAGGTCTCCACTCTAATTCATCCCAAAGGTGTTCTATTGAGGTCAGGGGCTGAGCCCAACATCACCCACATCATAACTTTACCCTTGGCACAATGCAGTCAGACAAGTACTGTTCCCTTGGCAACTGTCAAACCCAGACTCGTCTGTCGGACTGGCAGACAGAGAAGCGTGATTGGTCACTCCAGAGAACACGTGTTCGCTGCTCTAGAGTCCAGCGGCGGCGTGCTTTACACCACCGCATCCGACTCTTTGCATTGCGCTTGGTGATGTAGTGCTTGGATGCAGCTGCTCAGCCATGGAAACCCATTCCATGAAGCTCTCTACACACAGTTCTTGAGCTAATCTGAAGGCCATATGAAGTTTGGATGTCTGTAGCAATTGACTCTGCAGAAAGTTGCCGATCTCTGCGCACTATGCCCCTCAGCATCCACTGGACCCGCTTTGTCATTTTACTAGTTGCTGTTGTAATGTTTGTAGAGGTAGGATGCATGCCTAGGTGCTTGGTTTTATACAACTGTGGCCATGGAAGTGATTGAAACACCTGAATTCAATGATTTGGATGGGTGAGTGAATACTTATATAGTTTAATATAAGTGTTACGACTGGACTATCATTATTCAGTAGAAAGAGTCCATCAAAGACAGTATCTTGCACATGCACAATGGACAGTGAGATTAATATGACATAGTCTAGACCAACAGACCACATCATGTGGTCTTAAAACACCCTAGCAAGACTCCTCACGTTCGCCTCTTAGCGTCAGTGAGGACGAATGGTATGCGTGTGTGAAGTGTTGCGCTGCTCCACCAAAGTGATGGAGCTCCTCCTCTCTCTCAACCTGGCTCCAGTGTTATTGCATAAACACAGGGCCCGGTTGCCATGGCGCCTCAGGAACGGACCAATCGCCTGACCTGTCAGGCCCACCTAGGCATGCAAGATAAAATACAAGCCTCCTGAAAATGGAAAGGTTCCCGGCCTGTGTGTACGAGCCACAGGTTCTAGCGGGAATACGCACATACACTCCCACACTAAACGCAGCAGTTAGCCCTTGGCCCGTCCTCTGCTCACTGACCACATTGACTTGCTAAAAGGCCACTATTGACCATGTCGCTCTGTCTGTCACACACGCATACGCACAATTCCCAGGGATCTTCTGATGGCCATGAACGTGTACCTCCTAGCGACAAGGTCAAGAACCCCCTCACAAGAGAACATGCCACACAGAAGCTCCACCCACAGCCCAAAAAATCTAAAACATACCCGCCTGATCAAAACTGAAGATAAACGACTCAAGAAAACAAACCCTGTCACCCTGATCGTTCAAATATCTACAGATCAGACATGCAGTACCACACTAACGTGATAATGTTGTGTGCAAAAGATTGAACACCCTCTTCAACTTACATGTTTTGTTTCTTTTCTAAGTAGTTGTCATTATGAGGCATTTATTTGTACATTTTATAGCACAGTTTCTATTAATTGGCTAAAATCAATGTATAAACTACCTAATATAAAAGTCATGATACTTAAATACAGGAAATAGGCATTTCTTTTAATTGTTGGCAAAATCTATGTTTCAGAAATAAAACATAGTGAATGGATCACATGTATTGTTGGATAACATGTATTAGAGACTTAAGTAAACCTATTTTTGTTTATTGACTACATAGATTTAGTATTTACTATTACATAACTATTAATAGTAGCCATGTTTAACGACCTAATTACATTTAAAATAACTTTATTATGCAAAACAGAACTGAACAGTATCTAGAAAACCTGTGATGTTGTTTCATATCCAAATGTTGCTGTTGCTTTTTTCAGGCTTGGTTAAAGCAACAGGTGAGACCCCATTGCTGTGTGACACCGGTGACCAACGAACACACAAGTCTGGCTAGAGGGTTGCTAAGCAAGCTAAAGTCTACTGATACTCTGAGAGTCTGGTGGTTCCTTCTGTTCCCTGACTAACACACTGGACTAACATTAACTGTATAAGTGACTACACAGCATGTACTTACAGATTTAGCTATGAGCATTTTTACTGCTGCTTGTCGTCCCACACTGGCGGCGTGGCTCTATCAACAGCAGTACATGTGCAATACCCCCATCACCGTTACCAATACTGTGTTTAAGAGCCAGTATCGTATCAGCCCTGATACAATACAATGTCAGTATCAGTGCAACACTAACTGTTATACTACATATACAGTTACCATACCATAAAACAAACACAGCACAAGATCTAGACTGTGATAATGGATATGTTTTACATACTGATGAAGACTATATATATAACTGCAAGCTGTAGTTACTGCTGACTCTGGGTATATACCCAATAAACACACTATGTAGGAGCAGTACAGCTCTCTTCTCTCACACTACACAACTCAATGAGAACAGTCCACTCTGAGCTCCAGTCTTTAAAGCCCACTGCCCTGCCTGGTGTAGTTTCAGCCTCCAGACAGTTGATATGCATTTTTAATTGCAGGTGATACGATATATATAAGACAATGTCATGCACAACACTGCACACGCACACACACACACACACACACAACTGTTCACATGCACACACAGTAGCCATTCACACTTTTCTGACATCTCAAAAACCTCTGCAGCCCAACAAAATGCCCAGAGTGAGTGAGAGCACTTTAGCCCTCATGGCTGGCATGTCCTCCACCTTGCTGTTGGCATAAGATCCTTCACTCTTTTAATCATTGATGCTTTGTACTGCATGTCTCTCTACCCCTCTCTCCCTCTCTCTCGCTCCTTCCTAATGCTTTAATGTGCATATTTTATTCAATGCTTTAATCCATGTAGGAGATGGAGAGAGTGTTTTTGAGTTTAGGGACCACAGACAGCCCTAAAGCTGTCTCTCTGAGCCTCTGTAGGCATTTAAAAAAGAATGGTTCTTAAAGGAGCAGTTTCTAAGGTTTAAAAGGGATCTATTGGCAGAAACAGAATATAGTATACAAAACTAAGTTTTCATTAGTGTATAATCACCGGTAACTCTTAAACATAGCTTAGAATGAGCTCTTCGTATCTACATAGGAACGGATGGTGAGTCTGCCATGTAGAGCCGCAATGTTACTACAGTAGCCCAGAACAGACAAATCGCACACTGGCTGTAGAGAGTGTCTATCACGTATTTACATTAAAGGCAGCAGTTTGAATTTGGTATGGCTAAAGAACCAGCTGGAACACACAGAAAAAGAAAACAACTCCATGTCCTCCTGTAGTGTTTATTGGCAGCTTAGTGCATTAAACTCCAGGTAGAATATTTTGGCAGCTTAAATATCCCTACAAAACATACTACCAGCATTAAACCTATGAGGCAAAGTCAGCTTCTTACTGGCCAGCTTTGTGTTCAAATGTTCTCATTCCACCTTAAATATTACAGCAGTTATTGCAGAAGTGGGACCATTTAAGGTGGCATGGCAACATCTGAACAAAAATTTGGTGAATGTCCTAATTGGAAAATGTTTCCAGCATTAAAAATGAGGATGTTTCGATGACCTAAGCCAGCTGATGGTGGGGGCTACAGTGTACAGTACAGTGTACTACAGTGTACTAGTGATATAAGCACCCTATGCACTTATGCACTTCCATTTATTTACATTTAGGTCTGTTGAAGTTGCATTTAGATGAGGCATAATAAATGACAAGCAGAGGATATATATATATATATATATATATATATATATATATATATATATATATATATATATATATATATATAGATCAAAGATCAGGCATAATAAATGACAGCTAGAGGTTATATCTTCTGTATATATATATATATATATATATATATATCTTCATTCTGATAAAGAATGGAAAATAGTCATGTTTTAAAAAATTTTTTTTTTTTTTTAAAGATTTTTTTATGCACAAAAATCTAATATTAGATTTTTGTGCATAAAACCAGACATGTCAAAAACAAATAAAATACAAGAAATAATATAGACATTTTTAAAAGGAAATTATATAAAAAACAATTCATTCTGGGCAGCTTTGCTATATCAATAACCCTCTACTCTCCCAAAAGGATCTTGAGGAAAAATAGAATGGCTCTTTATGTTTCTATTGGGAAACATTGGACGGTATTAAATAGGAGTTTTCCTCATTCCCTTCGTTTGTAAGCCGTTTGTTTAATCTGAGACTAAAAGGAAATTGCCCATGGCAGAAGCTGAAAAGGCCAAAATGGATGTACCCTACAGTTTGAGCTATCAGCACATGATGCAGCACTGCAATGTTGACTTGTTTACAGCAGTGTGAGTCAACGAAAGACAAAAAAGAGATAGAAGGAGAGAGGGAGAGAGGGAGAGAGAAAGCCAGAGAGATGCAATGTATCTCGTTATTGGTTCAGACAGTTACTTAAGTAAAAAAGCTGTCTGAATCTCTGAGGCAACCTCTTCGTTACAGTTACTGTTTAATACAGCAGATCTGACAAGTCCATATGAGGCTCACACACGATCCATATTCAAACTTTCTCTTAACACCACAGCAACAACTCCCAACTGCACTCCCCTAATTCAACACTCAGACTTAGCCTTCAGATTAAAGTGCACTGAATCGGACTGACCCATCTATGTTCTACCCACCGCAGTAGCAACTTCTGTAGCCACTTACGAGCTGAATGGACTGCTGACTGAAATGATATTCTATTCCAGCGAATCAGAAACTGCAGCACTCAGTTGTTGATAAAACACATACATTTAAAGGATATTTAAAATAATGAATTCTCTCTTTATTGTTTATGAGTAAAATGCTACACTGTTTTGAGGTTTAAGGACAAACATCTAAACAAAAGACAAAACAGGACGTTGCTGGCAAGCTAAACATCGGTTTGAGTAAGTTTCTTCTTACTAAACATTTTGGAACCGTCCTACCGAATTGGTTTAAAACACATTCTGTAGTTTTTAACTGAGTTTAGACTAAAATCTCTTTTGGCCTGATTATATGTAAATGATCGAAAATTCTATTATGTTACTTACAAAAGAGTAACAAATGTTGCTTAAGACACAATTTTACATAACTTTGAGCAGAACACAAAAACATTAGCCAGAACACACACAGCTTTGAATAGTTGTAGCCGCATAAAAGCATATATTTTTCATTAAAACACCAAACGTTTACTTAATTACAGAAAGTCTGTGTTTCGTTACTCATGTTTCTTAACATTATATACTGATTTTCAGACTTACTGACATATTTACTTCAAACCACAAGGATCTAACTGCTCACCATGTGGGATCAGGATGCAGTTTCATTTCCCGCTCTGAAATGCAAGGGACGTGACTAAAGTAAGACCGAAACTTTATGCTTCAGTAGTGACGACTTATTTATTTATTTATTTCTATTAAAACATTGAACTCAAATCTAAATCTTTCAAAAAAATGAAAAACATCTTAAAAATACACAAAAAAATTAGTATTTAAGGGTTTGGAACAGAAATCTCTCAATAAAAGGTACCTAGAAGTAGTGATTTTGTGTGTATTGAGCTCAATTTCTGCATTGGGTTTAAACTAACTATAAAAAGATCCTTGTAAACATCGAAGGTCTGAAAACTTATTTGTTAAACAGTTTTTAATGAGGAAAAGTTCTTGTTAGCTTTTCTTTGATATTTAGTTATTAAATTGTAAATATAGTTTGACCTGAGGAGAATGGGTCTCCTCCTTTGAGTCTGGTTCCTCCCAAGGTTTCTTCCTCCAGTCTGAGGGAGTTGTTCTCGCTACTGTTGCCTCTGGCTTGCTCACTGGGGGATATATATGTTGTAACTGTCTGTTTTCAAACTTCTGTAAAGCTGCTTTGTGACAACACTGTTGTAAAAAGCACTACACAAATAAACTTGAACTGAATTGTTGTTTGCAACTCCTTTAGAGCACCCTAGATGTTAGAGGTCTACCTAGAGGACTTCTCTTTTTAAGCCCACTCCAACTGCTCCCCCTAGAATTTGTCCTCCTCACGAATATCCGATTTTTACACATACTTTATTTACAAATAATCACTTTTCTAAAAATAACTGGCATATGTCCAGCTTGTCTTCAGCCGTCTTAACTGTACTGTGTTCGCTACCTTTGAAGTCCTTTCCACAGCTGACTGACCACCACTTCTCTAGCACAGTTCATGTGTTATTTGACTATTAAAAATTAGTTTATCACTTATTCCTGAGCATGTAGTTGATTTTCACTTAAGTTTTCACTATTTACTGTGTGATTATTATTATTTTATAAGGACTATTTAATAATTTGCTGGGATTTTCTACATGCATATGTTGTAGATTGGTTAACATTCAAATACAGTCCTTTGGTGGAACGCGTCAGAATGCAGACCTCTAGTGTCGGCTGCAGTGTTAACTTAGCAAGTCCACCTTCAGCCCCCATCTAAGGTTCATCCCTGAACAGCTTAAAGACAAAGCAATCCTAAACCCAGTCTAAACTTGATACAAATCCTCATTTAAAACTAATAACATGCTCCAAATCCGGGTCTACTGATTGTAAGCTGAGTTTTGTGCTACTTCCTGCTGCTCATTAGGCTGAATGGGATTTTTGCTAATACAGTCAGTAACTTCGCAACAGCGGCTACAAAACAGAGAAGCATTTGTGGAATGGATGGGTCACTTCTGTCAGAGACTGAAGAGGACTTAATGAAAGGAGAGGAGAGAAGAAGTGAAGAGAAGAGAAGAGAGCGGCACTGAATTTTGGCCTTGCTGATAGAAGGCCGAGGGCGGTGCTGTAGGATCTGCCCATATAATGGGCATTAGTCTCAATCAGCTTGGCACTCCGTCTGCTCTGGTCCGCTGGCAGACTGCCAGAACACATGTACGTCTGAGCACCTAGCCTAGCCGTAATCACAAAAGCCTCTGGACCATCAACCAGCACTTATTATCAACACTGCTATCATCGTCATAATTGTTGTTTCAGCTTCTTCTTGCGCTAATCTCCTGCCAGCTTTCTCCAAATCCCCCCCAGACAGATCCCAAACAGTGGCCTTAATATGATGTCTTGTCCCCAAAACAAATGGCACACACGGCGGGGCTTAAAGGGTTAACGCCCAGACAAACATTCAAGCACGGGTCGTAAACAATCTGCCGGCTTATATCTTGTGCTTATGTTTTCCTTTGTGGATCAAATGATTCAAAAGAGCAAATTAGACCACACGGGCCACATAAGTAATTACTGCCCTCCTTCTCGTCTCTCTCCATCTGTCATCCTAACTCATCCTTGTTGACCTGGCTGTTTCGCCCTGCTTCCCTTCGCCCCCCGCACTTCCTCTCTTTCATCTCGGCCTCGAATGAAATAACGCTCGTGCCGTGTCTGTAATTTTCTCGCAGCGAGCCGTGCCGGAATGTGGACACATGCAATGTAGACGACTTGATTGAGGATGTCATTCGTTCAGCCTCCCCCATAAACAACATACCACGCTGCAGCTTGTTCGGAGCGGAGGTGGTCGTGTAGAGATTGACAAGGCTCCAAGCAGAAAGTCTGCAAGTCTACAGTGTGTGCTTTGTGCTTATGTGGAAGGAAACCTTGTCACTTGCAGGAAAACAAGTCGATGTACGTTAAGGTAGTAAGAATTTATTCCAGGAGTGGTTCATTTATTCGTTCGGTCTATTTGTCTATTTCTGTGGGTCCTTTTATTGTTCACTTAATGTAGAGAGCGGTTGGCTCCTACCCAATAGCAGAGAAAGGTTTTCTAAAATATAGATAGATAGATAGATGACAATAGAGTAGGTTATAGCATATATAACTAAATGGTAAATGGCTGTGCAATATGAGGCGTATGAATAAAGTGACAGTGCATATAGATCTGAGTCCTGATATGGCTCAGTATGTAATATCTTATATCTTGCATGGCTGACAGTTCACACATTGCATCTGTACAATCATATCCCACTCTGGATTTTTAGGTCTACATACTGGGGATATGTGTTTTTGGATTGGGGCCAGCTTTGGCCACTGAAGCCACCAATCCAAACAGTTGTGCGGCCAAAGCATTTGCGGCCACCAACACTGGAAAATCGGCAATATCCAAAACATGACCCATCTGTCTGTATACACTGTTAAATTTATATATATATATATATATATATATATATATATATTAGAGATGGACCGATCAACGTTTTTAAGGCTGATTTCGATGACCGATCACCTTCCAGCGCGATCAGCCGATAGCGGATACCGATCGAGGGCGGGGCTATATGCCACGCCAGGGCTGCGTGTAGTTATTAACGCAGTCATGAAACTACCATTTTTAACGAGCTCATATGAAACAGCATCATATTTTAAACAAAATTAACAATCAAACAAATATCCCCAATACTGCAATCATTTAGACCCTTAATTTAAAACAAAAAAAGCAAAATAAATAAACGCAGTAAAAACTGCAGTCATTAAACGCAGACTCTGATTATTTTAAACTAAATCTGCAATCATTAAATGTAGATCTTGAATCGTTGCTGCTGTTCTGTTCGTACCGGTCAGATCTGGTCTGTATGGTGTTCTGGGTTGTTTGTTTTGTGCTAGCTGTGCGTGCTAGCTCTGCTGTTTACTGATACTCATTGTATTCGGCTGCGTGCAGTGTCGTGATTAGAAGAGTTAAATGTCTTTGTCTTGGTTTCTCAACGAGACACACAGATTTTACAAATTTTTATAAATGCCCTGGATGAGTCTGCGTCACATACGGTAAAACACTGCCAGTCGGACGACATGCTTTCCTCGCGATGCTGCTTTAGTCAGTCTGTCGAAATGAAAGGGTGTGTATTTCCACCTAGCAGTTCAGATAGGAATTGCAGGGAGCTGGCCGGAGGGCTCCTCTTCCTGGATGAAACGCTAGCTGGAAATACAGAAATTAGGCTCATTTGTTTAACGCCATCAATCGGCTCTCGGGATCGAGTACATTGGAGAAATATCAGCCGATCACTGATCGCATATTTTGCTGAGAAATCGGCCCATACCGATACATAGCCGATCGATATATATATATATATATATATATATATATATATATATATATATATATATATATATATATATATATATATATATATATACTGAAAACCATGAGTTCAAGGTACCAGTACTTGGATTATTCACATACTCATAACACTTTGTAACGGGAGCACAGAGATAAGATATAGGCCAACAATTCATTGAAAAGTTAACATATTTGACAGAGTATGATATGCTTACTACTCTTAGGGTGTTTTCACACTTGCCACTTTTTCAATTCCAGTTAAAACAAACTCTGGTTCGTTTTCCCCCTTGAAGCCACCCACTTGGGCAGGTGTGAATGAAACCCTACTGAGACTCTTGAGAGGTGGTGGTCTTGGCCTGGTCTTAAAGAAACCCTGGTGCGGTTCGTTTGTGGTAGGAACATGATCCGAGCTCAATTCGGCCCAACTACCAGGCGTAGTCTGAGCTGAATGGCTCCCGTAGCCAGGTGTGCTGTGCATTATGGGATGCGACAGGGTTTGTAAATAGGAAATTTTGTTAACTCTAGCAGCTAACCTGCATTCTGCTGGTATAGTTTAGCCTCGTATACTGCCCAGAAAATTACCACAGCTATAATCAGCAACGTGAACAATCTCACATGGTCTGGTCCAAACCTTGGAAGAACCGCTCATGAGCTCATCAAGTGATTGAGACCAACGCAAATTAAACACATAGGCGTGAAAACACCCTTAAACACAAGTGCCTGAACGAGAGTGAGTCCTACTATGCTCATATTTCAGGGTTCAGAGTTCAGAATACATGTACACGCTTCAATGATACAAACACACAGAATACTTCCCATACTGTACATCTGTATACACCATCTGTCTAAAACTCTTGGTTAGAGCTCCTGTGTCTTTAAGCCCCGCCTTGCGCCTCAGTGTGCTCTTGATTGGTCAGCTCTCCCACTCTGTTAAGACTGGTCAACACAACCAGAGTGGTTGAAAGCAATGGTGTTGTGTGACGATGTGCCAAGCTTGTCAGTAAAGGGGAAATAAGGATTCACCTTGTAACAGAGAAAAGGGCTGAAATCCCAACAAGACCTTTCAGGCAGCTGAGAAAAGTGGTTTCTCCGGAAGAGAGTTTCTCCCTCTGACGTGTACTTTGGACTTTACAACTCTGCAGACCGTTTACATGCATAAAAAGCCACAAAACACTCAGAGAAAGAGGAAGCAAAACTGGAAAAGCACAATAGTTCCCATTTAGGGACGTGGCAGAGAAGATAGATGTAGTGCTAAACTAATTAAGCTAAGCTAACTACTTTAGCTGATGTTAGCTTGGTCCAGAAGCAGTGGAAATAGTGTTATAAGCTTGTGTTAGCTCATTACTACACAAAGCAGTGTTAACAAAACACAACTGAAAGTAGAAAACTGAGGCAATGCAGCATTTTTTAAAGTTATCCTGGATGTAATGCTGATGAACACTGTGGCCTAACTGATTTGAAAATTTTGGGGCTGATATTGAACCTTTAATATTATAATTTAGGCCACCTTCATATACACACACACACACACACACACACACACACACACACACACACACATATATATATACACTTACATATAGTGTTGCACCGATACCGATACAGTATCGGTATCAGCGGCGATACTGGCACTTACATACAGTATCGGTACCATGATACCATAAAGCTTATTGATTAAATGTCTGCACGTGTTTCTGCATTGTGGCAATTTTTATTTTTTCATAGCTCTGAAACTTTTTAATGTGCAGTTACTCAATCAGTAAATGGTTCTTTCAAGGTTATTATATCTTATTCAGGATAAGACATAAAAAATACAACATACAAAAAGTGGAACACTATAAATATCAGGATTTATAGCCATATATCAAGCATTTAAGTCAGTGTTGGTATCGGTATTGGTACTCGGTAAGGAAAAAGTGGTATCGGTGCATCTCTACTATATATATATATATATATATATATATATTTCACCAAGTCAGTGTGGGCAAAATGGTGTTTCTGATCCTGAACTAAAGAAAAGTCCCCTCACTTCCTCTCTCTGTGTGTCTTGCTCTCTCCCTCTCTTGTTCATTTACTGATGTCATGTGCTTTGCTCACTAAGCCTGTAATAGGCTTGAGCAGGACAGGGCCACTTCTCTTTCTGCTCTCAGCCTTTCGCTTTACAGCCCAGTGATTTATACTGAGAGAGAGAAAGAAAGAGAGGGAGAAAGAGGGAGAGAGAGAGAGAGAGATCTATCTTCTATCTTCCATGCAGTACAAACTGCATAGAAGATAGAAAACAGGGAGGAGAGATTTACTGACACATCTCAAGTCAACCAGAACACATCTACAATATTACCCCTCCCCTCCCACAGACGCGCACCCAACACACACAAGCTGAGTACACTCCTAGGCCCACGCTGGCCAGTGCTTCACTAGTAATAAGAAATGAATGGACAGATATACAGATGGATGGATGGCTGGATGGAACCGCTGGGTCATAGCTGTAATACCATTATATATAAAAGTAACTGAATTCACTAGAACTTACTGCACTTCTCCTCTGCAGTGTCATTACGGTGACCTCACTTTGAACCCTAGAGGTTAGCTAATCCCCTCTCATCACCAGCCAGACTCCCGACCCTCTGACCCCCGACCTCTTTGCCCATCAGCTGAAACTGTTCAGTGGGCTTAAATTGTTGTTGCGTCTATCTGTAAATCAAAGCACTGCCAGTAAAGGCTTATGTCAAATGGTGTGCGGCATCCGAGGAAGAATTTTGCCTTGAGACCCTGAAAAAAATATTATTAAGTCTCAACTAATTCATTACTGTCCCCATTCACTTGAAATGTGGTCACAAAAAAGGCAGGAATGAACACATTTATCACAAGTACAGCTCCTGGACATGCTGCAGTGTGTCTGTTTGTGTGTGACAGTTCCTCCACAGTGACCAGTAACCAGGTCTACGAATAAAACATACGAATATCCACTAATTTGGGGTTTTAAAGGGGACATTTGTAGGATGTGTAGCATAAAACATTCCCAAATCATCAACAAAATGTGAAGAAATGCACTCTGGCGGTATGTCACATACCCCTATGAATCATGTTTCATGGATCTCTAGTTAGCATGCTAACCAGCTTGCCCCAGCATGTGTTGTAATATCACTTTGTACCTCAAATGGTGATACTGAGTCACGGTAGTGTTAAGTCTGAAATCAGTCCAACAGGAGAGGATGAAGAAGCAGCGCTGCTAACCCCAACAGCTGCTCTAACCTCTTGTCCATCATGTTGAAGGTGCTGTTCCCAGTAAGACATTTCAGAACAGGCAGCCAATGAAATGAAGATTAAACGCAACCATGGTTGAAGCCCTCGGTTATAATGGATGACTACCCTACCAGCACTGCCGCATGCTCTTTGCAAGAAACCACGTTCAGCAGCAAACAAAAGAAATAATAATAATACAAGCAAACCAAGAGTTAACATGGGCACCAATTAACGCTCCTGAAGAGTAATGGGAAGAAGTTTGATGCTAAACTTGCGACATATATCCTAGACTTGTAAGTAAACAGCTGTTAATGCTAACATTGAGGAGGAGGGACTGTGCGTTTCTTATAATGGGATGGACACCACAACTTTCTGGTTATATTCTGTCCACTGTTTGTTCGGAGTATGTTCAGAGAGGTTGCATCATCTTACAAACTGCTCCATGTTACCTGTCTGCCTTAAAATTAGTATTTTAATAAACATCAAATCATTAACCATTAACTTTACATTTTATATATATATATATATATATATATATATATATATATATATATATATATATATAAGATTAGCTACCTGTTCAACCCCAGCCATCTTCCTTTCTTTTATAAGCTAAAACAATATAAAATATATAAAATATATAATATATATATATATATATATATATATATATATATATATATATATATATATAAAAAGGCAAGATACAATTGTATGCAGAATTTCAAATGCCACTGGTGACAGACGCTCTTATCCAGTTTACATGTACACAGGTAGTTGAAGGTAATTTTAGGAGTTTTACCTAAGGATACTTATTGTATAGTATAAGGTGATTGCCCAGGTGGGGAATCGAACCCTGGTCTACAGCATGGAGGACAGTTGTGTATCCCACTACATTATACCAACAACATATGTTCCTATCTCAAACACAGTACTGACAACTTTGATTGACATTTAACTTTTTACACTTGTTTCAGGGCTTAACGATCCTTTCACTTCTCATAAAAATGGACTACACTCAATAACTTTCCAACAAATTTAAATCATACTCTGTGATCTCTTCTTCAACTCGCAAACATAAACATGTGATACACTGAACACTTAAAACTGAATTTCTCTTCCTGTTTTAATGAGCCACAAACGATTCAAATACACTACTGTGCAAAACTTTTAGGCACCTAAGCTCATTATTTAAAAGCCTTTATCTCAACAATAAATGTATTTACACCAGTAAGAACACCAGAAATCATTATAACAGATGTAAGTAAGTATTACTGCAATACAAAATATCATAAATATCTTATTGTGAAAGAAGTAGATCATATCTTGAGCTCCAGTTTGAAGAACAAAGGTTAGTTCCAGATTTCTCCTGGACGCCCCAGACATTGTATGAATGTATTCAGTTCCTTCAGCAGCAACCTTGATTTAGCTTAATGAAGTACTGAGCAGTCAAAGCAGGTATTAGATGAGAACTGTTAATAATACTGGGTTGTTTCCACAAGGAGAAGCTTGGAAAGGGTTAAACAAACACACTGATATATGTAAAAGCACTACTTACTGTATTAATACTGTTTGAATATTTAAGAAATAAAGAATTTTGCTGAGTAAATTATTATTATTATTAAATTATTATTAAATTAGCTTGCTTTTGTTATCAATAACAGTAACTGTGAACAAAAACCTGAATGAGAGGGTACGTGAGAGAGAGAGAGAGAGACAGCGGGACAGACAATGAGAGCATATACTGTATATGGCGAGTGGATTTTAGTCAAGGGCACTTGCAAAAGAGCGCAACACAAAACAAACACGGCTCATCTGATAAAGTGAAACCGCTGCAAACCCTGAAACAAAAACACACACACAGACTCTCTCTCTCACACACACACACACACAATCACACACACACACCCACCCACAGAGGCTGTCTCTCTCTCTCTCTCTCTCTCTCTCTCTCACTCACTCACACACACACATAGAAGAAAAAGGAAGGAGTAAGTGACAGAGGGTGATATAGTCCAGAAGAGAGATAACTCGCTGCAAAGAGTGAGATAGCGAGAGAGAGAGTGAGAGAGAGCCACAGACACAAGCATGTCACTTCCTCTGGAGCATGTGGGAAGTAACACGTCTCATCCACAGAGATTATATACAGCAGTGAGTTTGGTTCCTATGGGTTAAAAGAAGTGGACTAAGGCGGGGTTACACCCATCGGTCACCTAATTGTCTTTATTTATTTACTTATTCTCTAGATGTGAAGAACCACATGGACTTGTAACTCACTCGCTCGCTCGCTCACTCGTTTATTCTCTCATGTTTAGCACTCAAATAGCTTTTGGTTATTTATAGAAGCAGCGCTTCACATCAATGACACTGCAAATTATGGTTAAAGGAGCAATATGTAATGTAATGATGCATGTAATTATGCAATCGATTTGTAATTTGTTAAAGATTTTAAAATGAACGACAATAATCCACAGAACGTGAAGAAAGATATTTACTTTAGTTAGCATGCTAACCAGCTAACCCTGGTCTGTCCTGTCTATAGGATCACTTTGCAGCTGTGTCATTTGCAAGATAAGCAAATAATACAAATAAAAAAATAGAAGCAAAACAAGAGGTGACATTGATGCTGTTTTCCAATACTGGAGACGCACTTGGCGAACTCAGTTTTCAGACTGGTAAGTAACTAGAGGAGGAGGGACTGTGTGGAGTATGAGTTTGACACACTGCTTCATTTTACATATTGCTCCTTTAAACAGAAGAAAGCTCTGCAAAAGGAAGTGTAGGCCATGTAGCTAGTCAGCCTCTGTATGAGTAAAATAAAATAAAAAGATAAATGGGCTATAACTTTTGCACAGGCCATATTTTATGTAATGTTTCCCACCAAAATTTCAAAGCGGACATATGATAATGTTTTTTTTAAATAAATAACTCTAGCAGGCTGGCTAGACCAGAAAACATGCAGTTCAGACAAAAAGCTGACGTCAGCTTCTTTTTTTTAATTCTCCTATTCCACCTTAATGCCACAGCAGCGCCTCAAGCTACCTGTCCGGCTCCTTATTTGAACTTTCCCGTTCCACCTTAAACGAGGCAGCAGTTATGCTGAAGCTGTCTGTCAAGCTTCTTGTTCCAGTCTTGCTGTTCCACCCAGCAGCTATGCTGGTGGCTCAGGCTATCTGCCGAGCCTCTTGTCCCAGTTTTCACATTCCACCTTAAATGGTGCAGCACTTCATATGCTGGAGCCTCAGGCATTATAGTAATGACTCCTGCATGATTTAAGGTGGAAAAGATCATTCAAATAAGAAATCGGACAAGTAGCCTGAGGCACCAGGATAACTTCTGTATTATTTAAGATGAAACTGGAAAATTCAAACAAGAAACTGGTAAATATAAATACCTTCTATCCTCTAGGTTGGCACGCTTGGAGATTTGTAAAGATGGTTCCAGAAGAATAGTGAAATATAAACCATGCAAACATTATTTTATCTACAGGGCAATCTCGAGTATGATGAACCACTTATATATATAAACACCAGTAAATACATTGCAAATGCTAAACTGTAGTTGGTCAATGTTTAAAATGTGTAATAACCTTCTTTAATAACCATCTACAACAATATAATACTATGTCATTTGTTTCTTTAGATTTTTCCAGAACAGAGTAACATTTTTGTTAATTTTTAGATCTGATTTTTTTTCTAATTTACATTTTTACATTTGATTCTTTGGTTCTACAGTGGAGACACACTTCCATAGCTGTAATGCACAACTTAAGAAGCAAACTCTGGACACCAAACATGCCTCGGCCAATTAAATAAGAGAAATATTGAGTGAAGCATTCGTCTAACTGGGAACAGCCTCAGGTTAAAGCCCATTCTTCCTTTAGAACTCTTACAATCTACCCACAATACAGTCCACAGAGCTTACATGTGCAACACATACAACAGTTCTCACGTCCAGCATTAGCAGCCTCGTTAGGACTCTATTAAAAGGCTGAAGACAGGAGTGGAGATGAAGGAGAGGAACATCCATGCATTGCTCAGTGACCTTATAATGCACAGTCCTATATTAGCATGGTATGCTCTCAGATTGAACACACCACACTCCAGCTGGACGCTGGCAGCTCTACCTATCACCTACTGCCCTTCAAAGAATGCAAAACACAGACATTCAGTCTAAAATGGGTGACGTGTAATGTTATTAGTCTACTTTCGACTACAGTGACTCGTGGATCATACATATTATCTGTAATTTTATTTCTGTCTGTTACTGTAACAAGTATAGAACATCATCACAGCTCCTTAACGCAGCAGCTTAACTCCTAAAAAGAAGTTCTGAGACAAGGTAGAGTGACAAACTATGAATATGAGAGATTATAGTCCCATGTTTTTGTTTATCAATAAAAGAACAAGAAAGAAATGGTTAAAACGTAATACAATAAGATGAAGGCATAATAGCTGGACATCAGCTACTTCTCTATATGGTTACTATCTGTTGTTGTTGTTGTTTACAGACTCTCTATAATTTGTTTAAAGCTGTTGTTTTCCTAATATGAGAGAGCAGTACTGATCAAGCTGTACTTGTTGCGTACTGTGACGTAACAAGTTAAGACAATATTATAATCCCCACCTCTTTTTAAATCTACCAGACACCAACAACCCTACTGCTCAGCTACTGGTAGCCAGTATAACGAGTGAAATAAAGCCTCTGATGTGTGCACTAGCGGGCTTTTCTACAGGGAGCTCTGAGGCTTCTGGGAGTGAGCTCCTGGCGCTTGTCCATCCGGCGGTCACCTGCTGTTTTATCAACACTAACTGCCTCTTCACGCGCTCTCACCTTACCACTCCTGAGTGTCCCTGAATGCGTAGGCAGTCTGATTGATTTACAAAATGCCATCAACCTATCTGGACTTCCTCTTTAACTGTCTGTGCACCAACTGCTGGCGCTCTCTATCTCTCTCTTTCTCTTTCTATCTATCTCTCCTTCTCTTTCTTGCTCTGTCTCGATGGGTTTGAGCAAGTCGAAGCTGAGCAACAAGGTTTCCTGCAGAGAACAGAGCACTTCCAAACCCAGCCTATATGAGTTCCTATCGGGAAACAGCTGCTGACACACGGCTCGCAGTCCACCCCCACCTCAACTCTCTCACACGCACACGTTTGTATAACTTGTCAGAACATGGGGTCATATATACTTATAATTCATTTTATATTTAAGTAAGTACCTACATGTAATAGGATCCATATGTATTATGCATATATATATATATATATATATATATATATATATAAAAGAGTATGAGAGTATGTCCCATATGTATCACATATATGTATGCACCTATGTGGCCTACAGGTGAGGTGTTAAATATATTATATGATAGTATATTATTATTTTATATATATATATATATATATATATATATGCGTGCAGTAATAGTAATAATAATAATAATAATAATAATAATAATAATAATAATAATAATAATAATAGTTATTTTTACCAACCATTTTGGGTCCATTTCTGGGTCCAAACAACATAAAGGGCTTATTCAAATTATGAAAACAACAACAACAACAATAATACGTGTAAATACCTTTATGTATTACAAATAACACCCCATGTGTGTTACATACATGTAAGCAAGTGCATGATCCATATCTTCTAAGCTCAAACCTAGTCCACAAATTTGCCTTCAAACTGTGTACACAGACACCCGGCACCCCTGTCCTACCTATCTGAGGACACTGTGTGCTGGCTGCAAACAGAATATTCACAGTCCAGCCAAGCCCGCTGCAACTTCAGTCCAACTCAGACGAGATCACTGACCCACACAAACTTTGCCTTGGCAGCATGTGCGAGAGCAGCTCCTGTTTATTAAACCTAGGGGTGGCGTTCCAGCGGCAGACTCAACACAGGCCACGGCTACGCTGCTCCCGTAACGACGACTCCCGACTCAAAAATCCTTTTCAGTGTAAGGCTAGGTAAGGCTGAGTAAGTGTCTGAGAAACCAGAGCCTAGAGCTAGCGCTGGCCGGTCAGGCATGCCTATGGGTGAAATACGATCCGCAACATTTCTGGTTATGGTTTTCAGTAAGGTGTCACCTTTGACCTCCTCCTCGCGTACAGATCCACTGCCAAGGCCCGCACATTCCCGATTTCTCATAGGACGAGCTGGCCAAACAGTTAGTGCCAAGCTGCATTCCTTCTGTTCACTGGTGCCAAAGGTAAAGAAACCCCGCAAAGGCAGATATTAGAGAGGGAGAGATCAGATCGAACCAATCCTACAGATGTTTTCAAAGGATCAGTGGCGTGTACACAGAAGTCTAATTTTATATACAGGCCCGTGGTGACCCATCCAGGGTGTTTCCTGACTTTCGTCTAACGAGCATTGGGGTAGGCTCCAACACCCATCTGCAACCCAGGAGGACAAGCGGTGCAGGTGATGAGGGACTATGTGAGAATGTTTGCATTCAGATCTAATACAGCTGTTACAGAGCTGGATCCGATTTGATCTTTACCTCCTTATAGATCTATATAAACTGATTTTGGTATTCCAGTCAATGTCCTCTCCAGTTAGTCGTCATCCACCCACTTTCACCACCACACACTAAGAGACTGAGTGCCTGAAAGGCTGTGATTGTCATGTTTGGACAAATTGGCGTTATAATTACAACCGCTATGCACTGCCCATCACTGTGCTGCTACACCAAGAGTCGTCTCCCCGTCTCTGCAGGTAGAAAAACTCAACAGGTCCACAATATTGTTTGTAAACACTCTTTAACAAAAGCTGAGGTGTTTAATGGGCTTCTCTGCCGCCCCCCTGCAGGGGATATTTTACTCTTCGCGTCTCAGGAACTTTCTTCCCGAGACTGCCACTACATTAAGCCTAATTAATCTCTGATAAGGAACTGCATCATTTTAGCCATAGTCAAGTCAAGTTTATTTGTATAGCGCTTTTTACAACAATGTTGTCACAAAGCAGCTTTACAGGAATTTTAAAGCATGAGAAACATGAAATCACAACACTTTATCCCTTGTGAGCAAGCCAGAGGCAACAGTGGCAAGGAAAAACTCCCTTAGAACATCCATAGATGTTCCAAAAGCAGCTTGGGACTTCTAAACACAGTAAACAAGTCCACTCATATCAATCAATCATATTTCATTTTTAAATAGCCATTTTCAACCTCTTGTTATCTCTTATGATTAAAACTGCTGCTTTTTTGCTACTGGCTCTTTCTTATTAAACTCTGTTCTGCTCTGCTCTGTTCTGATTGGCTGTGCTGTATTGCGCCGGATGTGAAAAGCAGTACCCTTGCAGAAAAGTCACATTCTTTTTTTGTATACTTATCATATAATGAAAACAACACGTGTTGAAAGAATATGCAATCACATGTGAAATACATTTGAACTACATGTGACTTTGCTGTAACTTTGGTCTGGGCTTAAACACTTCTTACAGCTTCAAAGTGAATGGGCACACTGTTGCAGGCTGGACAGGCATAAATACATATATATATATATATATATATATATATATATATATATATATATATATATATTATAATCTATCTATACACATATACTGTACATATATACACACATACATCTTTTAATATATGTCTTTTGTTTGGCTGGAAGAATTAAAATCCACACTGTGTGTGCATACATGGATGGATGGATAGAATTTTTATTGTGATTCATATACCCTCTATTACATCTCCTATAGGGGTGAGCAATACGGTGAAAATACAGAAACATCACAATACTCACACTAGGGGTGTGCCATATTGTATCGTACACAATAATATCTGCAACATTTTTGAATATTGCGAACGATATTATACTCTGAAATATCGTGCCATATCACCCATCCCTAATTATCACCTCACGGTACTACTTTTTACTGTTTTTAGCAAAAGAACAATTCACACTTTTCTCATTTCCCATAATATATCTACTAGACACAGATTTTACCTGGACATTTTTTAGTATCGTGACATTCTGGATCATTGATGTCTGTTACAATCTGATGAAAATGATTGTATTTTTTAATATCTCAGTTAGGAGTGTGCTATATCATATCGTATGCAATAATAAAATTTAATTTTGATTTTGTTGCAATAGTGTATTCTTTAAATTTTTTTTTTTATTCAACGCTTTGTCATATCGCCAGGAGTATCGTTATATATCACAAAACACCATGAAATATCGTGATATTATTGTAGGGCTATATCGCCCACCCCTGACTCACACTAATAAGACATTTTCACAATACATTATGTCAAATATTAATTTTATTCTATACCTTTCTGGCAATACAATACGCCAGCAATGGCACACTTGAAAAGAAATCTCTTGAAAACTTTTTACACACTGTACAGCCCTACATCCAATTCAGCAAGGTCAGTGGTGCACATTCTACCTCTTGACAATACAGCTAAACTATAGATCGCTATGGTATTTGGGAACCTTGTTTCTAAGCCTCTTTTAAATAGCACATGCTGTCGATCAGTATCGTGAATGTGTCGACACCCATTATATATTCAGAAAATCTCAAAATTTTATTATAATGACTACACATATAACAAGGACGCGGCATCAGAGAAGGTCTGCATGCACTTGGTTACTGTAAGGCAGAGACAGTTCTATGTTACTTCCCAGTCGGTCGCCAACGGACAAAAAAAAACTAATACTGACCATGCACACAGAGTGTAAACACGTTCGTGATACACTCAGAAAGAGTACTGTGTACTGAGTACTGTCAAACAGCCCACACCTGCACGCCGAGTCCCTTGTAATAACCATAGGTTCAAATTAATTAAAAACCAACCCAGTGAGTCAGCTGTGAACATCGAACAGCGAGAGCAGTTAACGCAACAGGCAGAACAAACAGCGGGCCGATTCGTATCTCCAGACACACACAGAGAAAAGGCTGTTGTCTCTAATTTTATTTGCTCTCTTGTTTGTTTATTCTGTTGCTATGACAGGGCAACTGTGTCAAATCTTGTGTGGTCCACAGCTTACACCTAGTGCATTCCTAGCCAACACTACCCCACCAGCATCCACAAACTCCCCCAACAGATGGGAGCAAAACTAACAAAAAAAGCCTCTGATCAGTGAACGAATGCTGTTGGTGGACCAGCTTTTACAGGTCAGCTAAACACAGAGATTGTTATTTTACAGGCCTGTAGATTATTACTCTGCGCCATATCAATGTTAAACCACCACATGACTGAGAACAAAACGGCATGACTTGGGTGCTGCTCCTGAAAAAGGCGAATTTCTTAAATTGTCTTCCTAATTGTATTATTAATATACAAACTAAGTCTTTTGGACTGGTTTAATGTGAAACATGCCTTTCTAGAGTCAGAGTAGTGACAAGACCCAGACATTTGGGTGTTTATACACAGTCATAAGTTTTAGATCACTACCAGCCAATCATTTTAGTACACTACCAGCCAATCATTTTAGTACACTACCAGCCAATCATTTTAGTACACTACCAGCCAATCATTTTAGTACACTACCAGTCAAACATTTTAGTACACTACCAGTCAAACATTTTAGTACACTACCAGCCAATCATTTTAGTACACTACCAGTCAAACGTTTTAGTACACTACCAGCCAATCATTTTAGTACACTACCAGTCAAACATTTTAGTACACTACCAGTCAAACATTTTAGTACACTACCAGCCAATCATTTTAGTACACTACCAGTCAAACATTTTAGTACACTACCAGTCAAACATTTTAGTACACTACCAGCCAATTATTTTAGTACACTACCAGTCAAACATTTTAGTACACTACCAGCCAATCATTTTAGTACACTACCAGTCAAACATTTTAGTACACTACCAGTCAAACATTTTAGTACACTACCAGCCAATCATTTTAGTACACTACCAGCCAATCATTTTAGTACACTACCAGCCAATTATTTTAGTACACTACCAGTCAAACATTTTAGTACACTACCAGCCAATCATTTTAGTACACTACCAGTCAAACATTTTAGTACACTACCAGTCAAACATTTTAGTACACTACCAGCCAATCATTTTAGTACACTACCAGTCAAACATTTTAGTACACTACCAGCCAATTATTTTAGTACACTACCAGTCAAACATTTTAGATACACTACCAGCCAATCATTTTAGTACACTACCAGTCAAACATTTTAGTACACTACCAGTCAAACATTTTAGATCACTACCAGCTAATCATTTTAGTACACTACCAGCCAATCATTTTAGTACACTACCAGTCAAACATTTTAGTACACTACCAGCCAAACATTTTAGTACACTACCAGTCAAACATTTTAGTACACTACCAGCCAATCATTTTAGTACACTACCAGTCAAACATTTTAGTACACTACCAGTCAAACATTTTAGTACACTACCAGTCAAACATTTTAGTACACTACCAGTCAAACGTTTTAGTACACTACCAGCCAATCATTTTAGTACACTACCAGTCAAACATTTTAGTACACTACCAGTCAAACATTTTAGTACACTACCAGTCAAACATTTTAGTACACTACCAGCCAATCATTTTAGTACACTACCAGTCAAACATTTTAGTACACTACCAGCCAATCATTTTAGTACACTACCAGCCAATTATTTTAGTACACTACCAGTCAAACATTTTAGTACACTACCAGCCAATCATTTTAGTACACTACCAATCAAACATTTTAGTACACTACCAGTCAAACATTTTAGTACACTACCAGCCAATCATTTTAGTACACTACCAGTCAAACATTTTAGTACACTACCAGCCAATTATTTTAGTACACTACCAGTCAAACATTTTAGATACACTACCAGCCAATCATTTTAGTACACTACCAGTCAAACATTTTAGTACACTACCAGTCAAACGTTTTAGATCACTACCAGCTAATCATTTTAGTACACTACCAGCCAATCATTTTAGTACACTACCAGTCAAACGTTTCAGTACACTACCAGCCAATCATTTTAGATACACTACCAGCCAAACGTTTTAGAACACTACCAGTCAAACATTTTAGTACACTACCAAACATTTTAGATACACTACCAGCCAAACGTTTTAGAACACTACCAGTCAAACATTTTAGTACACTACCAGTCAAACATTTTAATACACTACCAGTCAAACATTTTAGTACACTACCAGTCAAGCGTTTTAGATACACTACCAGCCAATCATTTTAGATACACTACCAGCCAAACGTTTTAGATCACTACCAGCCAAACATTTTAGATACACTACCAGCCAAACGTTTTAGTACACTACCAGTCAAACGTTTTAGTACACTACCAGCCAAACGTTTTAATACACTACCAGCCAAACGTTTTAGTACACTACCAGCCAATCATTTTAGATACACTACCAGCCAAACGTTTTAGATCACTACCAGCCAAACATTTTAGATACACTACCAGCCAAACGTTTTAATACACTACCAGCCAAACGTTTTAATACACTACCAGCCAAACGTTTTAGTACACTACCAGCCAAACGTTTTAATACACTACCAGCCAAACGTTTTAGTACACTACCAGCCAATCATTTTAGATACACTACCAGCCAAACGTTTTAGTACACTACCAGCTAAACGTTTTAGTACACTACCAACCAAACGTTTTAGTACACTACCAACCAAACGTTTTAGTACACTACCAGCC
Source organism: Megaleporinus macrocephalus (assembly GCA_021613375.1). NCBI lineage: Eukaryota > Metazoa > Chordata > Actinopteri > Characiformes > Anostomidae > Megaleporinus > Megaleporinus macrocephalus. Next base: position 12,709,046 of record CM038719.1, read on the forward strand.
AAACGTTTTAGTACACTACCAGTCAAACGTTTTAGTACACTACCAGTCAAACGTTTTAGGACACTACCAGCCAAACGTTTTAGATCACTACCAGCCAAACGTTTTAGATACACTACCAGCCAAACGTTTTAGATACACTACCAGCCAAACGTTTTAGTACACTACCAGCTAAACGTTTTAGTACACTACCAACCAAACGTTTTAGTACACTACCAACCAAACGTTTTAGTACACTACCAGCCAAACGTTTTAGTACACTACCAGTCAAACGTTTTAGATCACTACCAGCCAAACGTTTTAGATACACTACCAGCCAAACGTTTTAGATACACTACCAGCCAAACGTTTTAGTACACTACCAGCCAAACGTTTTAGTACACTACCAGCCAAACGTTTTAGTACACTACCAGTCAAACGTTTTAGATCACTACCAGCCAAACGTTTTAGATACACTACCAGCCAAACGTTTTAGATACACTACCAGCCAAACGTTTTAGTACACTACCAGCCAAACGTTTTAGTACACTACCAGCCAAACGTTTTAGTACACTACCAGTCAAACGTTTTAGATACACTACCAGCCAAACGTTTTAGTACACTACCAGCCAAACGTTTTAGTACACTACCAGTCAAACGTTTTAGATCACTACCAGCCAAACGTTTTAGATCACTACCAGCCAAACGTTTTAGTACACTACCAGCCAAACGTTTTAGATACACTACCAGTCAAACGTTTTAGATACACTACCAGTCAAACGTTTTAGTACACTACCAGCCAAACGTTTTAGATCACTACCAGCCAAACGTTTTAGATACACTACCAGCCAAACGTTTTAGTACACTACCAGCCAAACGTTTTAGATCACTACCAGACAAACGTTTTAGATCACTACCAGCCAAACATTTTAGATACACTACCAGCCAAACGTTTTAGTACACTACCAGCCAAACGTTTTAGATCACTACCAGCCAAACGTTTTAGATCACTACCAGCCAAACGTTTTAGATACACTACCAGACAAACGTTTTAGTACACTACCAGCCAAACGTTTTAGATCACTACCAGCCAAACGTTTTAGATCACTACCAGCCAAACGTTTTAGATCACTACCAGCCAAACGTTTTAGATCACTACCAGCCAAACGTTTTAGTACACTACCAGCCAAACGTTTTAGTACACTACCAGCCAAACGTTTTAGATCACTACCAGCCAAACGTTTTAGATCACTACCAGCCAAACGTTTTAGATCACTACCAGCCAAACGTTTTAGTACACTACCAGCCAAACGTTTTAGATCACTACCAGACAAACGTTTTAGATCACTACCAGCCAAACGTTTTAGATCACTACCAGCCAAACGTTTTAGATACACTACCAGTCAAACGTTTTAGTACACTACCAGTCAAACGTTTTAGATACACTACCAGCCAAACGTTTTAGTACACTACCAGCCAAACGTTTTAGTACACTACCAGCCAAACGTTTTAGATACACTACCAGTCAAACGTTTTAGATACACTACCAGACAAACGTTTTAGTACACTACCAGTCAAACGTTTTAGTACACTACCAGTCAAACGTTTTAATACACTACCAGCCAAACAATTTAGTACACTACCAGTCAAACGTTTTAGATCACTACCAGACAAACATTTTAGTACACTACCAGCCAAACGTTTTAGATCACTACCAGTCAAACAATTTAGTACACTACCAGTCAAACGTTTTAGATCACTACCAGCCAAACGTTTTAGATCACTACCAGTCAAACGTTTTAGTACACTACCAGCCAAACGTTTTAGATCACTACCAGTCAAACGTTTTAGTACACTACCAACCAAACGTTTTAGATACACTACCAGCCAAACGTTTTAGATCACTACCAGTCAAACGTTTTAGATCACTACCAGCCAAACGTTTTAGATCACTACCAGTCAAACGTTTTAGATCACTACCAGCCAAACGTTTTAGATCACTACCAGTCAAACGTTTTAGATCACTACCAGTCAAACGTTTTAGTACACTACCAGTCAAATGTTTTAGTACACTACCAGCCAAACGTTTTAGTACACTACCAGCCAAACTTATTAGAACATTACCTTTTCTAAACAGTTCTAAAACGTTTTGGATACACATATACATTCATATATACACACACACACACACACACACACACATTCACAGTATAGAACAGGGAGTCTAAATATTAAGAACATTTTCTACTAGAAAACTAATATGTTAGTGTTTTACATTTTTTACAAAGAAAAAATATTCTGCCTAATTCAATAGTTAAGATATAAACCAAATAGGCATGTATAAAATATTAATATTGGAGTATCTCAGTATTATATTATGTGATACCGCATGCATAATCAAAAAAGCAGCTAGTTCAAATCCACTTTGATTACTTGCAAGTATCAGAGGGGACAGTCGTCCCAAACCTGATTTGCCTGCAGCCCTTAAGTTTCTCTACAACTAACCACTGCACATCAAACCACCCTGAATGACTCTGTTTACATCTCAGTGATTGAATTATGCAGAATCTGTCTGAGCAATCACTGGAATTTCCCTGAAAGACAGTGAGGAATTGAGATGTGGGCTCATGTACGGTGTCCTTGCAGTTGCGGTTTACACTCAAGTCATCCTCGTGTTATAACAGAATCAGCCGGAGCTGGAAATGAGAGCTTTCCCAGACCATCAGAGCAGAAATGTACCTGACACACAAGAGGCGTGACGGCTGATCTATCAGTGTCAGAGATAAGATCTAGGAGGCCTGTAAGCGAGCACTCATTTGATGGCACTACTACAGCCTAGCAGCCATTTAGTAACAGCCGTTTACAGGGTTTCGAGGTGGTGCAGCAGGCAGATAACTGTCCACAGTGAATGATCATAGTGTGTTACCCCTGACCTGGAGGTCATGCTTTAGGGCAGAGCTAGACTCACTCACCCCCTCACTCACTCACTCACTCACACAGAGACTAGTTAAACGGAAACTAAACCGAGTGCATGATGGGATAGGAAGCCCCACTATGGTCGCCCAGATAATATCAAAATAGAAACTAGAACGTCACTTTCACATAAAAGCTGAAATGAAAGTGCATGAATTCAGATTGGAATCCACGCAGCAAGCATGTGTCTCTACAACCCAGAATGATTAAAGAAAGTGTAGTCAGTCACAAGCAACAGCAGGACATTTTAACTGACCTCCAAACAGCTTGACAGGCCAGTTCACCAAAGCTGACACCCACAGAGACTAGTTGCTTGGCTAGCTAGTTAGTTCCCTTCAACAATTTGGCGGGGTGGTCCTGTCTGACAGCAGTCATACACTATTTGCCCCACACCACGCTGAAGCCACCTGCTTGTTCGAATTTTCTCGTTCCACCTTAAATGGTGCAGCGGTGGTGCTGTTCGACAGCAGGCATATACTATTTGCCTGAAGTCTCCATTCACTAGACTGAAGGCTTTCTTCACCTGCTGATGTTCAGGTCCACCTTAAGGGCGCACTTTCTGTCACTGCTGCGCCTTTTAAGGTGGAACGGAGAAACACAAACAAGCAGCCGGCAAACTTCAGCCAACAAGTGAACGACTGCTGTCAAACAGCTTCACTGCTGCGCCATTTAAGGTGGAACAGGAAAATATGAACACGCAGCTGACTTTAGCGTCCCATCAAGCTTTTCTAACAGCACCTGAAGCCAAACTTCATTGGACACGCTCGGGGTCACTTTCTGCAGCAAACCGGCTAAATGACACAGCCCTGTGCTATTCCTGCACGAGAGGGGAGGATAAGTATAGAGAGAGAGAGAGAGAGAGAGAGAGAGAGAGAGAGAGAGAGAGAGAGAGAGAGAGAGTCCACCCCCCATCTCCCTCTCTCCCCCTCTCTCTCTCTGACAGGAGGCTGGACTCTCCGCCTGTTGATCCGATAAACAGTGCTCGAGCTCGAGCCTTGCGAAACACACCGGCGCCAAAAGAGCAGAACCTAAATTAAGCCCCCCGGCTCGTCCTCCCCCCACCCCACTCCCCACCTACCCCTTTAACACGCATTTCAAAGCCAAAACTGCCCTCATAAGGGGCCGTAAACTTTGCCAACAGTGTCTCCAGCAATAAACCGACCCGAGAAAGCTCAGCCCACCTTGAGCGTTAACTGGCAGCGCCGCCGAGAACGTTCGCCCGAGTTTGTTTACAGCGCTGATGCTACCGCTGCTTCTGCTGGTGCTGGTGTTAGAGCTGCTGGTGCTGGTGTTGCTGGTGGTGCTGGTGTTGCTGGTGTTAGTGCTGCTGCTCCACTTTTTTACAGTAAAACTACATGACAAGGTGTGACAGAGCCGGTGCGCGCGGCTGCTGTAGCGGACCTACCTCGTGCACGCCGTTTAAATCTGCCGTCGCGTCGCATAAAAAAAAAAGTGCAGCAAAGAGCGCTCCGGATATCACACACGACCCAGAAAGACGAGCAGCTCTCTCTCTCTCTCCTACTGTCTCTCTCTCACACTTTCTCTCTCTCTCTCTCTCTCTCTCTCGTCTCTCACTCTCTGCCCGTCTGTGTCAACCAGTGGGGGCTACGCTGTTTTTCATTGCCGCCGCCTCCTCTCTCTCTCTCTCCTACTGTCTCTCTCTCTCTCTCTCTCTCTCTCTCTCTCTCTCTCTCTCTCTCTCTCTCTCTCTCTCTCTACCTCCCTCCCTCGCTCGCTCGCTCGCTTTTTTTAACCGCCCACTTCCGGTGTTGTTGCTCGAGCAGAGTGCACGAGCTGCAATTCGCTCGAGCCTATTATTAGAATTTCTGCATTCGCTACGCTTCTCTTATATATTTGTATATTATATATGTTTTAATGTGAAGTGAAGGTGAAGTATATACATGTATACACTGTGCACATACACATAAATAGAGAGAGAGAAAGAAAGAGAGAGAGAGAGAGAGAGAGAGAGAGAGAGAGACTGTTTAACAGGTGGGCTCTTTAGTAGAGGCAATTCAAAGTTCTGTGCAGAAACGTTTAATGCTTAAACTGGTTAAAACCAGTTCCTATCTTACACTCACTGTACTGCTGTTTACATACAATACTGTTTACATTCGCTACTCGCACAACAACATTATTGTTTACATTTGTTACTGCAACTTGCACTTTATGGCTGCTGTTCTTCATACTTGCACATAAACGCACACGTAACTTTTATTTTGTATTTTTTAACTATATATATATATAAAAATACTGTTATTTACTTCAACTTATATTATTATATTTTGTATATTTTGTATAGATTTTTATTATTTATTTATTTTTTGTTATCTATTGGTGAATGGAGGAGCAGCAAAGTAAGAATTTCATCTCCATCAGTCTAAAGAAGTATTAAAGCATTCACACTTAAGACTAAACTACAGGGGCACTGAAGAAACATGCCATATACTGTTGTATTATTAACATCCTCTACAGAGAACACACTTTCTGATGACTTTAAGGAAAAAAATACATAAAAATGGCTTTTTAAATAGCTTTATATTTAATATGTATAGGTACAACAACAAAAACAATAATAATAATATCTGTAATAACATCTATGTGTCTATCCGTTTCTC